>SZWC01005094.1:102314-123939 GCA_023375785.1 Penium margaritaceum | reverse complement strand
GAAGAGCTCCCCCCCAGGACCAACGAAACGGACGACACCGACACCTTGGACAGGGAGAAGGTGGCCAGAGCCAGTGCGTACAAAGCGAACAGAACCAACAGGACCCAACGACACAAATACTGAACGACAGGAAGTCATGTGGTGGGTGGCCCCTGAATCAAGAATCCAGAAGCCACCTGTCACACGGACAGACGCAGGGTCATGACTCACAGCGGCAATGGCAGAACGAGGAAAGAGGCGTTGACCACAAGCGGCAAGGCAACGAGGGAGACTGTACGACTGCCAATCTTCAATCCATGGGACGTCAACTGGGAGACACCCCTGAACATGACCGGGGGGGGGTCCACGAAGAGACGAGTCAACAGCACACGCAAGGCCCTCCTCAACCGAACGTACACTCTCACCTCCCTCATCACGGAGGTGACGCTGGTGGACGGCGTGAGAGAGCGCAGAGTCCAGCTGGCGGTCGTCCTCAGGTGGTCCGGTGATGAGTGCGGTAGAGGAGGGTAGCTGGGGACCAGGGGTGGAGGAAGCCCATGTTGGAGGTGAGTAGAAGCCAGAGGGAGGTCCGAAGTGGACAGGGCCTCCAAATCCCGGGGGCCAACCCCAGGGTGTGGACGGAGAAGGTGCAGAGAGGACAGTGTTGTAGACCGCTGCTGTAGACAATGGAGGAGAAGTGTGTGTCGAGCCACGACTGGACCCCGCGGAGATGGAGGAGCGGGCAGAGCCTCCACCAGACCCTGAAGAGCGTGCCCAGTGAGCACGCATGGCGGAGGCCAGGCGTGCATCATCTGGTGGTGCATGGCACTTGGGCGCCGCATGACCAGCGGCGCCGCAGTTCCAGCAAGTGACAGTGTTGGAGGAGGAAGAGGGGGATGCGGTGCTATCAGAACCGCGACCTTTGCCACCCTTCCCCTGCCTGCCACCGCCAGAGCCACCTCCTCGGCCTTTACCTTTGCTACCCCCTCCACCACGCCCACCCCCTTGGGAAGCAAGGGAGGTGGCAGTAGTAACAGAGGTGGAGATGGAGGACGAGCTGGAGGCTGAGGAGGTGGAGGAGGAGGGAAGTGCGGTGGCTGCTGCTGCAACNCAGAGGGAGGCCCGAAGTAGACAGGGCCTCCAAATCCCGGGGGCCAACCCCAGGGTGTGGATGGAGAAGGTGCAGAGAGGACAGTGCTGTAGACCGCTGCTGTAGACAATGGAGGAGAAGTGTGTGTCGAGCCACGACTGGACCCCGCGGAGGTGGAGGAGCGGGCAGAGCCTCCACCAGACCCTGAAGAGCGTGCCCAGTGAGCACGCATGGCGGAGGCCAGGCGTGCATCATCTGGTGGTGCATGGCACTTGGGCGCCGCATGACCAGCGGCGCCGCAGTTCCAGCAAGTGACAGTGCTGGAGGAGGAAGAGGGGGATGCGGTGCTATCAGAACCGCGACCTTTGCCACCCTTCCCCTGCCTGCCACCGCCAGAGCCACCTCCTCGGCCTTTACCTTTGCTACCCCCTCCACCATGCCCACCCCCTTGGGAAGCAAGGGAGGTGGCAGTAGTAACAGAGGTGGAGATGGAGGACGAGCTGGAGGCTGAGGAGGTGGAGGAGGAGGGAAGTGCGGTGGCTGCTGCTGCAACGGCTGCGCGGTGGATGCGTTTGTTCTGCAAGGAGCTCCACCAGTCGGTGAGGCGCTGGGAGGTNAACTCCCATAAAGCCCCAATTCCAGGGGGTGCGTCGGCGGGAACAGGAATTTCCGCCAGACGTTCCAACTCTGTGGCCTTCACTTCACGAAAGATGTCGCTGAGTTCAGGGATGAGGCCGTTGACGATGGAGAGGACAGCAGGGAGTTGGCCTGGGGCGTCCTTGCCGAGGTCACGCAGCAGTCGCAGACTGCGAGCCCAATAAGCATCAGCAGTCTCGTCAGCACGCATGGAGAGCGTGTTGAACTGGACGGTGAGGACGCTCTGTGCTGCATGTCCAGTGACTGTCGTGCGCCGCTTGATCAGGGCATAAGCCCCAAACGGGTCAGCGGGGGTGCGGCGTGCAGTGTCAGCATTGTAGGATCCAATCTCATCAGTGAGATCGTCTGGTCCGGCGCGAATGAGGGCACGGACCGCTCGTGCCGACTCAGAATCGACTGGCACAAAAGGTGGGACAGCTGAGAGATTTGGTGCATGGTAGTATTCCCAGAGTTGTTCCCCTTGCGCCCAGGCACTGAAACGAACCTCCCAAGAGTGAAAAGTAAGACTGGATGTGAAATGGGGTGGAGTGGAGTCAAAGTCAGGCTTGTGTTGCACTGATGGAGCAAGGGCTTTGGCTGCAGCATCGCCAGCAGCTGCGGCGACTGCAAGTGGATCAGAGGAAGATGTGCCAGCGGCAGTGGAAGCGGAAGCGGGTTAAGTGGAAAATGCTGCAGCAATGCTAGCGGACTGAGTGCTACGCAGTGTGGGCTACAGACGATTCAGAACCAAGTCAGCAATGTGATCGGCGAATGTCTCTTGGTCAGCCTGCTCAGCACGCAATTTTTCCTCAGCAGCGCGCTGAGCACTAAGAGCTGCCTGCAACGCAGTGTGCTCACGTTGAAGCTCAGCCTGCAGTGCTGTGTGTTGGTCATCGTCGACTGGCATTGTGCCAGCGACGTGACTCTGCCGAAAAAAATTCGGCAGAGTTTCCCTTGCCCCAGTGGGCGTGGGAAAGTAAGATATCGGTGTTGGAAGTGCGCTGCAAGGCAACAACCTGAACGCACAAACACGCCGATACAGGAAAGGCAGAGAGAGCGGGAGAACAAGAGAAGGCAAGCTCACCACGCACGGCGGTGCAGAGAGAACAGTGGTGGCAGTGCCGCAGCAGCTGAGGAGGTGACGACTGCGACAAAGGCTGATGTGGTGACCACGAAGCAGGCTACACCTGTCAGGGCTGCACCTGACAGAGTGACGATGACTGTAGCGGTCAAGACCAACAGTTGTATGTGTCGAGTGACTGACGGTGATGAGGAAGGTAGAGAGGCTGCCTGTGTTGTGGAGGCGTTGGCGGAGTCAACTGCACTGGAGAGTGTTGTGGCTGCTGCGGCTGCGGCGGATGCAACTGCGTTTGCTGCTGCAGCAATCTGAGTGGCTACGTTGACGGCAGAGGCCGCCAAAGGTCCCTGGTCAACCACTGCAGTGTATGTGTCAACGGCTCGACCAGCAGCAGTGTTGGCTGGTGCACGTGCGGCACGTGCTGTGGCTGCAAAGGTAGTGGCAATGGCAGCGCTGGATGCAAGGGCAGCCTGCAGTGCTGAAAGAACATCAGGAGACGAGATGGGCTCTGCAGCAGTTGCGGCTGGGGATGCAGCAAAATGCGGAGCGGAGGCCTCTGATGCTGCTGCTGCAGAAGGTGGAGCTGCACCACGGGGAACAGCACGACGGTGTTGCGGGCGCGTCCTATGGGAAATGGGCGGGCTTACCAGAGAGAGAAGAGGTTGGTGGTCGCGCTGTGGTGCTGTTGCCGGCTGGTTCAGCGACGTTGGAGAGTNTATGTGTCGAGTGACTGACGGTGATGAGGAAGGTAGAGAGGCTGCCTGTGTTGTGGAGGCGTTGGCGGAGTCAACTGCACTGGAGAGTGTTGTGGCTGCTGCGGCTGCGGCGGATGCAACTGCGTTTGCTGCTGCAGCAATCTGAGTGGCTACGTTGACGGCAGAGGCCGCCAAAGGTCCCTGGTCAACCGCTGCAGTGTATGTGTCAACGGCTTGACCAGCAGCAGTGCTGGCTGGTGCACGTGCGGCACGTGCTGTGGCTGCAAAGGTAGTGGCAACGGCAGCGCTGGATGCAAGGGCAGCCTGCAGTGCTGAAAGAACATCAGGAGACGAGATGGGCTCCGCAGCAGTTGCGGCTGGGGATGCAGCAAAATGCGGAGCGGAGGCCTCTGATGCTGCTGCTGCAGAAGGTGGAGCTGCACCACGGGGAACAGCACGACGGTGTTGCGGGCGCGTCCTATGGGAAATGGGCGGGCTTACCAGAGAGAGAAGAGGTTGGTGGTCGCGCTGTGGTGCTGTTGCCGGCTGGTTCAGCGACGTTGGAGAGTCATCGTCGGCCGATTGGCAACGAGTCGCGTAGTCCCTTGCGTCCGCCCACGCGTAGTGATCAGCGGGATCGTAGTCTTCACCGGGGTGATACCCCGGACTGCTGCGACGCACCCTTGACCACACTTCTCTCTCCGCCCGCTCCTCGTAGTACGCGAGCTCCTCGTCAGTGCGTGCACGGTCCCGAGCCGCTGTGGATGACGGAGGTGCGGGCTCGATCTCAGGTGGAGACGCCAGCGTTCTGAATGCTGGGCTGCCTCAGGGCAGCCCGAGGTAATTGAGAGTGTGCTGGGATCAAGCCTAGCTGCAGGGTTGGAGCTGAGGTCACGGCTGCGAAGCTAGCAGCTGCACAGAGCGGCGGCTGCTGCGAATGCCTAGGCTGCCATGGTCTCGTGCTGTGGCTTGCACGGGATCACCCGCGGCTTTGCTGTGACTCGAAGGAGGTTCACAGGTTGGTGCTAGCGGGTGCATAGAATGGCGGCTGCTGCTGCCACCTAAGCTGCTACGGTCTCGTGCTAAGGTTCACGAGTGCGATGCCAGCGGCTGCAAAGAATGGCTGCTGCTGCTGCTGCTGCTTAGGCCGCCACGGCCTCGCGCTGTGGCTTGTGCGGGATTACCCGTCGCTTGATGCTAGCGGCTGCCCAGAATGGCGGCTGCTGCTGCTGCCCAAGCTGCTGCGGTCTCGTGCTAAGGTTCACGAGTGCGATGTTGGCAGCTGCACAGAGTGGCTGCTGCTGATGCTGCTTAGGACACCACGGCCTCGTGCTGTGGCTTGTGCGGGATCACCCGTCGCTCGATGCCAGCGGCTGCACAGAATGGCGGCTGCTGCTGCTGCCTAGGCTGCCACGGTCTCGTGCTAAGGTTCACGAGTGCGATGCTAGCGGCTGCACAGGATGGATGCTGCTGCTGCTGATTAGGCCGCCACGGCCTCGTGCTGTGGCTTATGCGGGATCACCCGTCGCTCGATGCCAGCGACTGCACAGAGTGGCGGCTGCTGCTGCTGCCTAAGCTGCCACGGTCTCGTGCTAAGGTTAACGAGTGCGATGCTAGCGGCTGCATAAAATGGCTGCTGCTGCTGTTGCTTAGGCCGCCACGGCCACGTGCTGTGGCTTGCGCGGGATCACCCGTCGCTCGATGTTAGCGGCTGCACAGAATGGCGGCTGCTGCTGCTGCCTAAGCTGCCACGGTCTCGTGCTAAGGTTCACGAGTGTGATGCTAGCGGCTGCACAGAATGGCTGCTGCTGCTACTGCTTAGGCCGCCGCGGTCTCGTGCTGTGGCTTGTGCGGGATCACCCGTCGCTTAGCGCGTGAGTCTCATGAGGTCCCAGGACGTCGCGGCGGGAGGGACAGCCCTCCTGCTCTGATACCAGTAGGTAGGCGCAGGCACTATGCTAGTAAGCAAGTAAGTGGGAAGCAAGGAAGTACGCCATGGATCGGGAACGCTCACGACTTAGAAAAGTGAAGGAATCAAGACACAGCTTCACGAGAGTTAGAAGTGAGCGAGGTGGTGAGAGCCAGTTGACCGGGCCACCCACGCAAGACACTCGTCGTGGGGCCCGGCCGCCACCCAGGGATCGAACCCGACCCTGGAGCGAACGAGCTCCAGGCGGTTTGTCACACGCCGGCACAAGCCGGACGTGTGGTCCCGAGGGATCAGCAACCCGGTTCACCACTCTAGGAACATGCAAGTGTTCAATCAACTAACAAGCATGCAATCCTACAAGTTGTATCCCCTTTTTAGCACGTGAGGGTATCACTAAACTAAGGCATGTGACAAGGCTGGTGCTGAAGCCACCACTCGGCAGCTTGATGGAGGCATCTCCACTGTGCACTTCATGCTGCACCACAGTCTTGCACCAGGGAGCCTTAATCCAGTTCAATCACCTGCAGTGGTGAGGTGTGTGCATGAATGGAGACAAGAGGGCACTTGCGTGTGTTTGTGACAATAACCAACACTGGGTTCCTTGATACTGCTCCCTACAGGGGCGTGCTTAGGTATGGTTGGGGTTGCTCACACATATGCAGGCCTGCTTGGGCCCGATTGACGGCGAACGACACCTCCCCGCAACGAGCAGCAGATCAGCTGCGTACCATCGGCAGACCAGTGGCAGGTCAACAACAGACCAACAGAAGACCAGTGGCAAAGCAGCGGCAGAACCGATTGAACTAAAGGCCATGAGCCAAAGGTACGAGCGGACTCCCGGCTAACCCTCTCTCACCTCTCATGCACCTAAAAGTAATTCCACCCGGCTGCGTAGACGTATTAGCAGCCAAAGCAACATCAAGCACACGCAACAATGCACAAGCGCCACAACAACACTGGCGGCCAGAGCAAGAAGGCGCCTCCCCATCCCCCCATCTGGATCCTCTTCTCCCTCTTCCTTTTCCCCACACTATTCAACCCACCCGTGCTTCAGGACATGGATAGATCAGATAGACCTGAAGCCGGTCAGTACACCGACTATCAAGGGGACCTATTGAATGAGCGACCAAGAGCTAGCCTAGTTGAAAAAGCAGCTAGACAAGATGCTCGGTCAGAGGTTCATCACACCATCAATGTTACCATGCATAGCACCAGTGCTTTTTGTCAAAAATAAGACAGGAAAAACAAGAATATGCATGGCCTAAGGTGTTGACCAATGTTACTGTCAAGAACCACTACCCTCTCTCACGAGTAGGTGACTAATTCAAATGATTCCGAGGAGAAAATCTCTTCACCAAAAGTGACCTATGGAGCGACTATCATGAGATCCAGGTATGTGACGTACATGAGTCCCTAACCTCTGCGCGCAGGATTTTTTGCTTTCTCACCATTTGTGTTTCGCTCGGCACAATACTTGGTATGAGAGCACAATGGTGCTGGAGGGGCAACCTTTGACTTTAAACATAGAGAACAACCTCACAAAATTCTTTTGTACATCTTCGCTATCCAGAATTTTGAAACATTCTGACAATGACAGTGAAAAGGGCAAGGAAAGAATAACAACAATTTCGCAAAGATGTCAGCAATGGAGAACCAACATCAAACAATTTACAACACTCTCTAAGTAGCACGTGCAACAGCTGCAGCAAGCCCCCGCATCAAATGGCACAGCTCCGACCCCTCTGACGGCTAATGCCGTGACGGACCCCTCGGGCTCGATGAGCCCCTGACCTGTGCCGTTGCCTGTCAACGTGACACTTGGCATGATGGGAGGAAGCCCTGATCAACAAGCTTGCTTTATTGATGACCTGTACCAGAAGCTATCGGGACTCGGAAATTCTACCAAGAATTTGCTCCAACAACTCATTGCGTCGATAGAGGAGCTACAAAATGCGTCCACGTGGAAAGCAAGGTTCACCAAGAGGAACAATGAACACTTGGTTGAACTCCAAATCCGGCACCCCCCAAGCTGTTTGATCTTGCCGACACAAAAGGGCCAACAGTTTGGATGTAGCTGACGAGTTTATGGGTGTACATTTCCCCTGCTCTTGAACAAGAATCCTAAGGACATTGACCTTGTGGCAGTGATTTTGTGTGGAACGGCATTGAGTTGGTGGTCTGATGTGAAGGGAATCATATGGTAGCACAAGATCAGTGAAGCCCAATCAATGGCTCATGCCACAACTCTCACATTGTCGACCACAGACATTTTACCTAGTGAGCGGATCAATGTGATAGAGCGGGACTCGGGGACTCCAATGGACAACTGGAACGACTTAGTGCGCACCGTGATTGCACACGTTAAGGAAATGAATGATAAGTGTGACACACAGTACACGCTTCAACTCTTACGTCAACAATACAATGTACTGTCACAAAAATGAGAAATACAAATGCATCACTGGTAGTAGTATCATCCTCGATGAGATGTGTCTTGAGGAAAACAACGACCTCATGTGGGATATTTGGCAATTCATTGCAATATGTGGACTTCAAAACGATCCTTTTCACATTATCAAAATAAGAGACTGGATCGAGAGTGCCGACAACAATGCTCGAATGCAGGAATCCAACAAGCAGCGACCCCAGACCGCAATTCCTCTTGTGGCATGGGGTAGTCCTAGTCAACTGAGGTTTGCATTCCAATGAAAATGGATGTTGTTGAGCAACATAACCAACGGCTCGGGACCTCTAGGAAGGTGGGATACATCTGGTGCAGCTGTTGTAAATGACAACATGTCCAAAAGGGGCTGAAGTCGTAAAGAAGACCGAAAGAGTCCGGGAAACTGTAAAGGGAGAAAGTAGACACCGACGATCTTTCGGGACGAAGAGGCATGTGTGGACGGGTCATCCATCATAGTGGCTCTCAACGCCATAGACACTAGTTCTTGAGATCACAAACATTGATTAGGGATATGAGGACAACGAATTGGTGTTAATACTACAAGTGCAACCAAGGGATCGTAAAGGTAAGAACATGGAGCCTGCACTCCAAACCTACGCTTAAAAGTAGAGCAGTCTCTCGAAGATTTATGAGTGTCAATATAGTTCAGAAGTAGAGTTTGCAACCCGAACTAGGGTTGCTTGTAGGAAAACTTGTAAATGGAATGCTACAGATATGTCAACTTCTCAAACAACTTGGACTAGAAGTCGAGGAGAAACAAGATGTAGCTGTCTAGGGCCATTGTCCGATGAGCAACCACATTATCATCCTAGGATGAGATTTTTGTACCGACACAATTTCATGTACCACCCCTTCTTCAAAGGGGTTTTCATTGGTGAACTACCNCGAGAACTACCTCGACAAGGTTGCGTTGATCGTGAAAAAAAACTGAAGCCGGGAAAAAAATGAACAGTCAAAGGGACTTATTGGATAAACGGCCACGAACTGACCAAGCTAAGAAACAATCTGCTCAAGATGCTTCGTCAAGAGTTCACTAGGCCTTCTACGTCACACTATCCAACAACTCCACTTTTTTCTAAGCCAGAAATAAGATAGATGCAGAAGTGCGTGGAATACAGAATGTTGAGTTACATTGCCATCAAGAAAGGCTACCCTTTCCCATGAGCATATAAACTTTTAACTGAAATTGGCACAGTGAGTGCCTATTATCAAATCCGCATCACGATAATGACATTGAGAAAATGGTATCCAAACTTGCTAAGATCACCTCGAGTTCATTATTATGTCGTTTGAAAGAATGAACTCCAAGGTGATATATGTGGTGGCCATGAACATCATTTTTGGTTGTACCTCACCGATGTTGATCGTCGTATATCTCAATGAGATCCCAGAGTACAAGTGCAAGCAGGAAAAGCATGGTAGAAATTTTCAAAACGTTTCAAAGACTTTACAAACCAATTTTCTATGGAAAACTCTCAAAGCGTGACTTCGGTCGCCATTCGATGAAGTTCTTGGGCCTCATCATTGCTAGCAGGTGGAACACAATGGGACCTGAAGAAAGTGGAGTTAGTTGCTAATTTGCCAATGACCACCAACATTTGGAACATTCAAGCACTTTCGATATCTCCAACTACTATTTCTTTCAGGAAATGGTTAGGCTAGAAAAAGAAATGCCTCTCTTTGATCGCACTCATAGAACCACCAAGTGGGGTTGGGGAGATAGCAAACAATAGGCATCTAAAACTCTTGAACCTCCCTCATCTCGGTGCTAAGCATTACACTTCTTAGATCCAACGGTGGACTACATCACGACCACTTAAGCATCCGATCAAGCCATCGGAGTGGTTCTCCTCTAAGACAACGATGATGAACAACTGGTCGCATACATGTTGAGAAAGTTGACTAGGCTTGAGTTGAACTATTGGATGCATGAAAAATAAATGTAGTCAATGGTGCACGCATGAAAGGCATGGTGGTACTACCTGGACTGCCAACAGTGTACCGTCCACACTGATCACCATGCACTAAAATGTCTCTAGACTCTGCCAAATCTGAGTTGTTGATAAACTCGAGGAATGGAGTTCCTTAAGTCAAAGTTTGACTAAGACATTGGGTACCAACATGAAACAATTAATCCAACGGATGCTTTGATTCAATGACCAAATCTGATCGTTGAGATCAACAAGCTACTCACTGAACCAGACACGTACCTCACAAGTTTGTTTTCATAAGAATGGAAAGAACTCAGCGGGTACGAAAAGACCAAATTCTTCTGCAACAGATCATGCTCGCGACTATGATTTACTAGCCAAGTCTTCATAATGCATAAAAATGAGCTATATCAATTGCTATTGGAGTAGTGCAATAATATTAGTCAAGGTGGACACTTTGACAAACCACATCCCCTGCTGTACGCCAATCGCTATCTATGAAAAAAATTACATGCAATGCAAAAAATTTCCTTTGAAGTGTTTTACGACCAACTTCCTGCAACTCTGCCAATTTAATAAAGTTCTAGAAAACATCGGAAGTTGACATCTAGTGGCAAGACACGCCAGATGCTCGTGAAGAATAAAGCGTTGGTGAAGGGAGCAGCCAGCATTGGAAAGAAATCACATTCCATGCTGGTGGTTATGTCCTATTCAACTTGACACATGTCTGATTGGGAGGATTACACAAAGTGGTTTGGGCAAGAAATGTACGCACTTGTCATTACAAATCTCTGCCTTCCTGATAGCATGGCTGTCCACCCGGTGATCCACATCGGATGCATTTAGCTTTACTAGAACCAGTGTGAGTACTTCCCTGGCAGAGAGTGCCTTTGCCACCACTTCTGGAAGCAGAAGAGGGCACAGATTACGCATTCAAAGATATTCTTTGACACCATCAATAAGGAAAAACAATGGATAATCCTTTGAAGCGGCAGCGCTACGATGCTTTGTATAATTTCTTGGATTCCTACGATAACCTACAAGACGTCGACTATTAGATTAATAGTTATTTTAACCAGTAATGACCTATGTCTTGTAATACATCGGGATGTCACAGGTAAAAACGGATAAAAAGATGGTGAGCGTTACATAGCTGATGTGAACGATCATGATTATCGCGCGTGGGCATTATTATCCTCCGTGGCCCACCGAGCATAGACCTACAGAGTGCTCCGACGGTCGGCCGAGGATATTTTGGCCAACTTTCCTGACCTTTAATGTTGTATTTCCATGAGCGTCTTAGAGGATCGACCACCTTCTTGAAGTGTCGAAAGAACTGGTGCAAGCTGTATCGGTTTTTTTTTCTTCTTTTTTCACACTATTTGGTCAACTTCTCGACGACGTTATAACTTCATAAAGATGCAGCTCACTATGCAACTTGTTCAACTTATTGGTGGAGCATCTCACGATGCAACTCTTATGAGTCTCTAAGTGTGAGCATCCAAGATCCTAACTGTGCCACATCCTTGTTCCAGACATTGTATACATATACGTTCCAAAACTCTAAAACTTGTTATTGGAGAGCGCTTACAGCTCACCAAAAAACATGTAACAATATCCCAAATTCTCGAGTTGCTTCTTTTTCCACAACTTCTACGTGTTCACCATCTACATTGTGCTTAGCGTAACAAAGTCAAACCTTTTACGACATGCACGATGTGGATGGTTCACAAGAATGAAGTGCAAAGCAGAATACGGTTTGAGGAAGTGGGACACATGGATTTTTTGTAATAAGCAATAAGATTAATTTGATGATAATTGTCGGAATTGTGGAGCACATGCATACAGTAACAGAAAACAGAGTGAGGAATACTCAGGTCTTGGACACTCCAGTCCACTCCAATCCATGATGCATGTGACATCGTAGCATGAGTGGACGTTTTGAAAACCTTTGAAGAGAAGTTATGGGCTTTTGAGAACGTCGAGGCACTATGTTATCAGCATCGAGCGTCGACAAGAAGTCAACCAAGGAGTGTTGAAACATCACTACAATCTGCAATAAAGCTGTTGACCCTCCTGTAAAATTATCAAATTTATCAAAATTGTCGGAACACCGGAGGTCGGGATTGGTTGCCAAAATGCCATCGCTCGGCCGATGTAAAAAGCTGGAGGTAAACGCGAAAATCCAACAATGTACAGGTCTCCTTCGACAAGATTCACGTTGATTTTGGCCATCACGTCTGTTAGTCAACCAACAGCAACCAAAGAGTTTGTTTTCCCTGGTTTAGTGCTTGACATTGTAGTCAAAGTTGGACTCGAGGAACTCCACCGACCGAGATTGTCAACAGCTTAGATTCGGCTAAGTTTTGACGTACTTAAGTGCATGGTGGTCACTGCGAAAGCCACATCGTCGACATTTGAGATAGCACCTTCACATCTTGAATGCTTGCACAACCGCTAACATTTTGTTTTCGTTCTCCATGTAATCCAGCTCCGGCCCAAGCAATTTCCTTCACATATACATGATTGATTGTTCTCCATCACCGTTTTCCAGGAGGAGAACGTCTCCAATTTCTTGATCGGTCATATTAATGTTCAAGTGTGTTTAATTTCGTAAAGCTGTCATTTCCACTGTCATCCTACAGTTTGTTCATGAATGAAGTTAACATTGTAGTTTTAGCAATCATAACATGAGGATCTGTAAGATTGTCTCTTGCTAGAGGGATAAGACATGCTCGTATGAACAAATTCAAGGAAACCGGAGTACCAGGCCGTATTTAAGCTAGGAGGTACTCTGCTTCTATTCCCTTTCATCATTTGTAGCAATATTTTGTGGATTGCACTCAATTCTTGTCAATGCTCTTGATAGTGAACTCATTCCTGTGTGAGGTTGGGACATGTTACGTGCTTTCAAAAGTGCAAGAGGAATGGAGACGTTTGATGGTAAAGTTGTATTACAACACGTGCCATGAACCATGTGAAATGATACATTCAATGAACTGCGTTCCCAAGGACATATTTTATGATGTTTCTCCAGAATTAGACGATGGGATCATACTCAACCCCGACCCGCCCATGGCATCACGTGTTGGTGGAGAGTTGTGTCCCATGTGTGACATCATTGGTTGGATCCACACGCTCCACCCACGTGTGAAGCAGTGGCTTTTGGGATGGAAGTCGGGTCCATTTGAAGAACGTTGTGCTAGATCCAAGATCACTTTGATTCCTATTGAAAATGTTATTGGAAGCTTCGTCTTCTTCTTCTTCTTCTGAACTTTTGTTTCCATAAACGCTGTTGTGACATTATCAATTCCTGCATGGCATGTCGCAATTGTTCTTAGGCTAAATCATCACTCAAACACACAGTATTATGGTATTATTTGTGCTCAACAGAATCCTACTAGCCTCGGTATTGCAAAATGTACTAGAATTCTATGTAATGTACCATTGTTCATTCTGGCATACCACAGTGGGTCCGGATGGACCCATGGCTGCCAGTGAGGAGGGCACCATATGGGACGAAAATGGGGCAACTTAATGCTCATGATGTAGCACATGTCGAATGGGCCGGTAAGAGTTGGTCCCAGGTTCTTTGAGTCCCACATGCGCTTGATCTTGGTCCACTCGACCCAGGCATCATAGAGGTCCACTGGGGGGATGGCTCCCAAGGCACCCACTTCAGGAACTTCTTGATCTCGTCCCCATTTCTCAAGCGGTGGCATTTGACGACCTCAACGCAGTATGGGATCCGGAAAAGACATGTTTTTTCTTGAGGTTTGGCACATCAAAAGAGAAGTAGGAACTTGAGTAGAAATACATTTTCTATTGGTGCTTTTGGAATGATTGAACATTGAAACAAGCCATCCAGGTTGCTTGTAGCATCATGTCCGTTGGACAACATGGAGCAATAATCTTGGAACATAGACTCAAAAGATTGATAGAAGAACCATTATACATGTATGAAATGGATGGCATGATCTTCACAATTGATGTTACATTATATGTTTTCTACCGATATGTAAAAATGGATCGTGTCATGTGCTACATGGTTCACAATCTAGCACACCACAATGGGTCCGGATGGATCCATGGCTGCCAGTGAGGAGGGCACTATATTGGATGGCGATGGGGCGGCTCAACACTCAATGCAAGTACATGTTTTACGAGTCGGCGGGTGGTGGTCTCCATTCCTTTGAGTTCCACATACTCTTGATCTTCTTCCACTCCACCCACGCATAAAAAAGGTCCATGGTGCATGAGTCGGCCACATTGTAAACCCATTTTCCAAGCGGTAGCAGTGGACGTCCTTTCAGCAGCATATGTGGTAAAAAAACCATGAGTTGTTTTTTTTTTTAATCCAACTCATGGCTTAGTGAAAGAGAAGTACACAATACCGTAAGCTTTGGTTTTTATCTGATCTTCATACAATGGTTCACGCTTCGATCGGGCTTTCCAACCCCTTCGACGATGTCACATGAAGTCTCTCAAAATGGTTTCAAAATGGAACTGTCACCGTTGGTGACACAGTGCATAGTTGTAACCAACGACACTTGCCCATTTGTTAGAAACATATCCGATGACACGTGCCTTGTGCATTGACGCACACAAGAATTTGATGCAAAATGAACACAAGATATCATGATTTTGCATTTAACCTTGGTCCAAATTTCAATGGTTTGTGTACAACAATGGTTGTCAAAACTACTGCATCCGGCCCTGAACAACTGCTTTGGAGATTAGCCAGATTTTTTTCTCGTGGGTTCCGTTCCATCAGTATTCAAGTGTAATAAAATGCTACAATGGTTATGGACGTATTTTAAACACTTTCTTCCAATGTAAGTAATATACTTTACCGTGTGGGGGGGCTTGTTGCTTTCTCGCAGTGCGTTGATACCTGCGTGCTTCATTGATACCTAAATTGTTTCACACGCAACGTTGGCACATGAGTTATTTAGTTCAAAAAACTGGGTATATGTGAATTTCGTCCAAAAAACAAAATAAAGGTATTTCTGCTCGATCGCAAGGGATAAATTACCCCTTTCTTTGACACGCAAACCCTATACAATGTAGGGTTTTGTGTTTGGCACGAGCTGTGCCAAACATAGAAAACCCTCCATTGTACTAGGATTTGTGGGTAAAGAAGTAGAAAGGGTAATTACTCCCTCGCGATTCTTACATGGGAGCAAGAATCCCAAGGGGGGTTAACGTGCTCTAGCCCGCTTTGCTCAATCAGCGGCATGCGTCGCTCATTTAGCATGGTGAAGAAAGTGGATAGTCTAGGAGTTTTTCTAAGACTTCCAGGCAGGAGAGTCCTATCGTTCAAGCGCCGGATCGGGCATCATTAACCCCCTTGTGGGATGGGTAGAAGGGTGATTATGCCCTCTCTTAATATAGGGGTACATAGTCACCCTGTCCCAAATAAAGGGTGAGGTTGGGCATTGTTGGACTCCGTCATTGGCTGGACTACGGTTGGATTGTTGGGTTTGCATATTGGGTTGGCGAAATTCACACGTGTATTGCACTCATTTTGTACTATTTGGCCTGATTTTGTCATTCTTCAATGCTTCGTAGTTGGAAAGTCCCAACAACAATTGGGGCATTGATGGCATGATCCTTATACAGTATGGTGGCTCATTTTATTGACTAGAACCCTACCAATGATTTTGGGGAGAGCGTCCAACCGTTAAACTTGTCCAGCCTCCTCTAAAATAATACATTGTTCCAATCCCGCAACTCGATGAATTCTTTCCAGTGGCTATCGTAAGCATACTCCATAGCATGAGAGCGTGGTACAACCATCATCTCCAACCGTGATGGAGGGCTCCTTGCTGCCTGGTGCAACACACACTTTCCGTGCATCGCACATTGGGGAGAACGTGAAGTCCAATGCAAGTAGGGTCATCGCAGATCTCTTCCGGACCCTAGCGCATGCCTTCCCCACCAGAAAGTTCAAGCATGCCAAGGAAGAACTGTCAAGGGCATCCAAGTAGGGTATGGACTATGTCTTTGGCGATGGTGGAGAACTGGGATTCCCATTGGTCCGATGGAGTAGTGTCTAAATCCCATTGGCACATGGTGGACACACGACGAGCAACTCGCCACAGTTGTTGAACGCCCGCATCATGGACCTCCGCCATCTCTATCCCTTCCATTGCTTTGTGCAGCAAAATTTCTGGGTGTTTAAGTTATTTGCAAAGCGACAGAAGCTTACGCATGACTGCAAGATGATGCTCTCTTCGCTCGCCGATGGGAAGATGAAGAACTACACACAGCACGCGCGAGAGTACGACATCATCCCACGAGACCACTCTCTCGGACCGTCTCGGGCCCAAGGAGCCTCTTCGGGCGTGAGATGGATTGCAACGCAAAGAAGTCTAGCTGCTCCAAGTGAGCCGAGTATGGCTACCCGTGCCAACATGCGGCCAGATTTCTCCTTGATGCTAGGGTGAACCCAAAGATGTACCTGGACATACACCTCACAAAGATGGCGTGGAATTGGACCTACTACCACCACATGCCTGGGGTCAATGTGCGTAAGGTGCAGTACGTTGAGAAAGGGTGGGGCACTCCAGGCAAAAAGCGGGGGGCTGGGAGGCCAAAGGCCAAGTGCAAGGACCGCTATGAGTGTCGGAAGCGTGACTACATCTGCAGCCACTACGGGCTGGCTGGACATGCGCTTAAGCAGTGCACAAATCCACCAGCCTTCTCACCAACCAGCGTTGCAGCAGCTCGATACATGGCGAGGGGTGCACAGTGATGGTAGTCGTGGCCGTCGTGCGACAATTGAAGGACCTTGCATAGGAGCAGACTCGGGTGTTGGACCTGAGGTTGAGCTCGTAATAGACGGGCATGGAGCGGCAGGAGTAGCAACAAGAGGAAGTGGATTAGTAGGTCATGGCTCGGTAGGAACTATTGAAGCAGGTGATGCTATAGTCATATCTGTCGCAACAGGTGATGCTACAATAGAAACCGCTACAACACATAATGCAGTAGAAGCAGTAATTGTGGGAGCTGGTGATGTAGAAAGCCCCATGTTCTCCCCCTAGGTCGACGATCCTGGGACTCCCAAAGCAGCAACAAAGAATACTACAGACGACGTCTTGTTTTCCTTCGAGCGGTCAGAGGAGGACAAGGCCTACGACTACATGAAAACCGAGTTCGAGAAGTGGGAGTCTGCAAGTGGTTCCTCCTCCTCAGACTCCTCCGAGGAGGAGGAACCACTTCGACACAAGGGGCTACGCAGAGGCTATTCTGTGTGAATGTAGAAAATGCACGTGTCTACTACTGTTTACATGTCCATTGCTGCGTCTGTGTTTACTTCCCAGCTTTAACCATTGGTTGTTTTTTTTGTGCCCTCTGTGCAGGCAAGACCAATCCATGTGCTAATAAAGACCGTGGTCAAGTGGCAACCAAGGACTATAGTGCACCAGCACAGGGTCAGATCACAAGTGGCCCATGACACGGGTGGTGCCAATGGAGATATCATCAGATCTAAGATGGGCAATATCAACCTAGGACACACACACACACACACACACACACACACACACACACACACACACACACACAAATAGATAGAGAGAGAGAGAGAGAGAGAGAGAGAGAGAGGAGGCCAGATTTCAAGTAGCCAATCCATGCACTGGCATGTGTGCGTCCCCCTTTGGAGAGGTGTTTCATGATGCATGTCAGGAGTTCGGTGAAGGGGCAGAGTGTCCTGCATGTGAGGTCATATGTTTTGTGCATGGCTTGCCCGTGTACGTTCAGGTGTGGTTTAGTTCGTGTGACCTAGCACCTATGTTTTACAGGTCATGATAAATTCAAAGTTGGTTGCCACATGCTTTCTTTGTTATCTGTAACTTGTGTAAGTTTTTATTTCTCAATGAAATTCAAGAAATCAACATTAGTCATTACTAGTTGACAATCATGTTGA
Organism: Penium margaritaceum; assembly: GCA_023375785.1. Classification (NCBI taxonomy): domain Eukaryota; kingdom Viridiplantae; phylum Streptophyta; class Zygnematophyceae; order Desmidiales; family Peniaceae; genus Penium; species Penium margaritaceum. The sequence goes on along the minus strand of SZWC01005094.1, from coordinate 106,206 downwards.
CATGTCCCATGACTATCTGACAGTAGACGACGGAGTAGAGCAGCATGTAAGTTGAATACATGGCTTCATGCACTATAGTGTCATGTTCTGAAGTACCTCAACTTCAACATGTACTCTCTGACATACAATAACCGACCTAGTGAAACACGTGACGATATTTCCTTGGAGGTACAGTGTACATGGCAAACTGTGTGTGTCCACCCAATCGTTCTTGCCATTCTCGACACTGACATCATGGCGGTGGGTACAATGAAGGACCCACTTGGGGCCAGGAACTATTGAAATGGGTTGCTGTGGACATATCTTAAATCATTTGAGGAATGAATACTACATATACCCACTTCTTTAATGAGGGGCATCGGACAAAGTGGACACATCACACATTAGTTGAGGAATACATTGCGAACATAGCCAGACTCATGTGTCACACAAGGAAATGGGATGCTGTGGANGTGGGCATGCGTTGGCCAAGGATCCAAACCATGGTCTCCGGTTCAGGACGTGAGGATGTCCATGATGGCATCCCATTCTGCGGAACCCAATTGTGGAAGTCTGCCTTTATGGTGGCCCATGCAGCGGCGGCGTCCCACAGATGCAGCATGGCTGATTCCGCCCCACGCACCGACTTGGTCCCAACGGCGAGGCCCATTCGGAACCTCCTTCTTATAGGCCCGTTCTGTAGCCATGCTTGTGAGTTGGATACGCAACACCTATGGCGAGTGAATAACGACGTCCACATTTTTTGTTTCGCACTGGGCCCCACTTGCGCAACCGTGGACATTGCGAACCATTACGTTTGAACGATGAACCACATCAAAGCTATGAGTTGGACATGGCTTTCAAGCGTGTCTTTGTGGTAATAGGGGGCGAGGAACGCCAGGCACGTCATTCCAAGAAGGACAAGACGACAAAAATGGCGCATCCTCGCAGTCCTGTACGATGGGTTGTGCGCAAACGTGGGCGGACCGTACGTTGAACTTCGATCACTTGTTTAACGAAGCACGTGATGGTTCAACACCGGTTTCCGCTGTTTAGGTCTCAAAACACTTTGTGCACGAAAAAATTGCATGGGATCGGTGATGGTCGCTAGAGCCAAATTAGCAGCTCTCGTTCACTGGACAATTGATAGCGTCCCCTATGCACTAGACCAGTGGATGAGCACAATGAGAATATCTCAAAGTCAGAGTGAAAACTCGTCAATGTGTGGTCTTGCGTTGATGTCGTCTGCCACGCTATCCTGGAGCGCGGGCCAAGAATGGGAACCTGTTTCAATGCTTTCGTGCAACTTCAGTGGGTGTGGAAAGTGGTTATGGGGAGTATTATTCTTTTCCCAATATCCATGTCGTGCAACTCCGGTGGGTGTGGAAAGTGGGTATGTGAATTTTTTTTTAGCAGTGGACATCCGGAGTATAATTTTTTAACAGTATCCATGAGACAGATTCCATGCAGTTGGTGGATGTCATAGTCATTTTTCTGCCAAACTGGCCACCACATTCTTTTTTTTTGTAATTTTGGTATGCTGTGAATTAATTGAGAGAACAGTGGGTATGCGGCAGAAGTACCCCACCCAGCCCCACCTGATCATTTGATCCTCTGGGAACCGCTGGGAGAACCTCGAGTGCGGAAAGACCATCACTTGCTGTTTTTGCCGTCAGGCATTTTTCCCGCGGGCTGAATAGCCCTCCGACCCAGGAGGTCGATGTACGTTGTTGCCATGGCGGGCCTCTCCAGCCCAGGTGTTATCGCAGCAGCCTCTGCATCTGCTTCTGTTGCTGGCTGCATTTCTCTACCTTCCCAGAAGACTGCTTCAATGGCAGCAGGGCCTTGCTGTTCGCGACGTTGGCAGGTCGCAGTTGCCTCTGCCCCCGCAGCTGCCCCCATTGCCGTGTGCGATAGCGTTTCAGCGTCCAGCCACTGCTGCAGAAGCAGCAGCAGCAGCAGCAGCAGCAGCAGAATCAGCTGGCTGCGGCACCTTCTGCGTTCTCCTGCGTCGCCAATTGCTTCGGACGGTCATCTTCGTGGCGCTTCTCGCCTCCCTGCAACCTGCATCAGCAGCAGCAGCGGCAGCAGCAGCAGTGGCAGCGGCAGCGGTGGTAGAGGGGGGAAGTCGAAGCAGGAGAAGAGCAGCAGCAAGGGAATGGAGTCGTTGCTAGAGAGCGCAGGCTGGAGTTTTGAGGGAGGCAGTGTGGGAGGCGTTTCGTCGAGAGAAGGAGACGGGGGGCAATTGAAGTCCCAAGGAAGAAAAGCGCGCGTGAGCATAGCAGACAAAGACGTTTTTTTTTCTTTTTTTTTCCTGTCTCATCCATCGACGCATGCAGACAATCCCTCGTGGGACGCTGTGCGAGTCACCAACAGAATGTCACTGACAGAATGTCACTGACAGAATGTCACCAACAGAATGTCACTGACAGAATGTCACTGACAGAATGTCACCGACAGAATGTCACTGACAGAATGTCACCGACAGAATGTCACTGACAGAATGTCACCGACAGAATGTCACCGACAGACTGTCACCGACAGAATGTCACTGACAGAATGTCACTGACAGAATGTCACCGACAGAATGTCACTGACAGAATGTCACCGACAGAATGTCACTGACAGAATGTCACCGACAGAATGTCACCGACAGACTGTCACCGACAGAATGTCACTGACAGAATGTCACTGACAGAATGTCACTGACAGAATGTCACCGACAGAATGTCACCGACAGAATGTCACCGACAGAATGTCACTGACAGAATGTCACCGACAGAATGTCACTGACAGAATGTCACTGACAGAATGTCACCGACAGAATGTCACCGACAGAATGTCACCGACAGAATGTCACTGACAGAATGTCACCGACAGAATGTCACTGACAAATGCTGCGGCAAGCTTTTGTCGTTGGTGTTGTTGGTGTTGTTGTCATTGTCGTCGTTCGCAGCGCAGCCGCCGCCTCGGTATTCCCCCACCCCTCCCGCCCCACTCCCCTCCCCCCACCCGCCACCGCTGCTGTTGCTGCTGTCGTTGACACCATTGTTGTTTGTGTTTTTGAGGTTCGTGGTGTTGTTGGTTGTTGGTGTTGTTCTTTATCACACATGAATTCTCCTTTTTCCTCTTCGTCTGCGGGAGGCAGTGGAGGAATTCTTTCTTTTTCCGCTGTTCTCTTCCTTACAGGGAAGAAGGGTGGGTTGCAAGGAATGAGACTTTTTGGCGTCAAAGTGGTGGAACATGAGAGGGGCTGAAAGATCGTCGTTGGTTTGCACTACTTTGTAGTACTGTGCATTGCCGTGCTGGGACTTTTGACCATTTCTTGTACTTTTCATCAGGAGGCATTGAGAAACACCCTCTGCCTTTGCCCACATTTCAGATGCATGGCAGACTAGGCTGGGAGCGAAGCAACAATGAAGCGTGCGCCATCGGATGCAGTTGAAATGTTTCTGAGACGACGTGCAAAACGGCCTGAAAACCATTAGTCTCCACCTCCATGTTGGCTTGGATGTATGGCAGGTTAGGCTGGGAGTGGAGCAACGACAAAGCCTCCATCGTCGGTGATTGTGCGAGTCACTAGGGCGGGGCGCGGCGGCAAGACAGTGACTGTGGTGGCGGGCTTGGCCAGGCCTGCTGCAGAGCTTACTGCGATGGCGAAGCAGCTTAAGGCCGCGCTGGGCACAGGAGGTGCTGTGAAGGACGGCTGCATCGAGATGCAGGTGCGCTTGTGCGTGTGCTGTGCTGTAATGTGTTTTGTGTTCCGTTGCCTTGTGTTGTGTCTTGTGTTGTGTCGTGTGTTGTGTCTTGTGTTGTGTCTTGTGTTGTGTCGTGTGTTGTGTCTTGTGTTGTGTCTTGTGTTTTGTCTTGTGTTGTGTCTTGTGTTGTGTCTTGTGTTTTGTCTTGTGTTGTG
>SZWC01005094.1:69809-88735 GCA_023375785.1 Penium margaritaceum | reverse complement strand
GTGACGGCGCCGGAGCCCGGGTAGGAGGAGGACGGAGCCGGCGAAGGAAGCGGAAGCGCCGATGGCTGTGAGTAGTACTGCTGTGGCGCGGATGTCTGCGGGACCGGCGGAGCTGTCAGAGTGGGAGAGCTGCTAGACGAGGTCGGAGTGTCAGGGCCAGCAGTAGCGACGGCGGCAGAGGCGAGACGGCGCTCCCGCTGGCGACGCAGGGTGGCGATGACGCGCGCCTCGTCCGTCGGGAAAGGGCATGTATACCACCCGTGTCCGGGCTGGCCACAGTTGTGGCAAACCGAGCCACCACCGCCGGACCCGGTCGACGTCTGCTGCTGCTGCTGTTGCAACGGAACCTTGCCTTTCTTGTTCCGGTGCTTCTTGTTCTTTCCCGAAGGCGAGGAGGTAGCAGCGGCGGGGGAGGCGACGGCCACGGAGGCAACGGCAGGGGAGGCGACGGCACGGGATGCAAGAGCCTCCATGCGATGGAGCTGGGAATCCTGGCAAGCTTCCTCAATGCGGAGAAAAAGCTCGTACGCCCAGGGCATGAGGGTGCCCTGGGCCGCCATGGTGGAGAGGACGTCCTGGGGGTAATGGACGACGACGTCTACGTACGCGCTGGTGGCGCCGCGCTTGATGGTGAGAAGCGCGGACAGAGGAGGCGGAGCAGATGTGCCGAGACGACGAAGGATGTCCTCTGCCCGCTGCTAGTAGGCAGTGACTGTCTCGGTCTCTTCCATGTGCAGGGAGTTGAACTCCCGGAGCAGACGGCTGAGCTCAGTGTCGCTGGACAGGCGATGGGGCCAAGAGGACGTACCAGGCGGCTGCAGGGTCTGGAGTGTCGCCAGCGATGAAGTCGCCGAGGAAAGGCTCTAGGGCCAGGCGGGAAGCCGGAGGGGCGACTGGGACAAGGGCCCGAACAGCGTGACCAGCGTCATACAGCTGGTCGGCCTGGGTGGGGTCGTAAGGGAGGGTGTAGTATGCCCACAGCCCCTCCCCTTGCGCCCAGATCCAAAAGCTGAGCTCCCAGTTCCGGAACTGCTCGCCGGCCTGAAGCGACGGCGGCGGCGTCTCAAAGTCCTTCTGCCTGCGGCCGGCACCCAGAGTGGGGCCAAGGATGGAGGTCACTGTCTGCCGCTGGCGCTGAGTCTGCTGCTGTGCTAGGTAGTATGTGGCAGCAGACACGGCTGGACTGGCGTGCCCTGGAGGGACGAACGACGGTGGCACGCTGGTGGGAGACTGGGAGGCTACTGGCTGGAGCGCTGCAAGCTGCTGCGTCAAGGCGGCGAGCTGCTGCTGAAGAGCAACGAAGGGGTCAGGATTGCCGCCAACGATACCAGTAGGCTGCTGCTGCTGCTGCCGCTGCGGCAGTGGCAGCTGTTGCGGCTCCTGCTGGTGCTACTGGTGCTGTTGCTGCTGGTGCTGCTGGTGCTGTTGCTACTGCTGCTGCTACTATTGCTATTTCTGCTGCTGTTGTTGGTGCTGCTACCGCCGCTGTTGCTGCTACTACTGCTGCTGCTGCTGCTGCCGCTGCTGCTGCAGCGGCTGCTGCCACTGCTGCTGCTGCGGCTGCTGCTGCTGTAGTTGCTGCTGCTGCCGCTGCTGCTGCTGCTGTGGCGGTGGCTTCTGCTGCTACGGCTGGTGCTGCTGCTGCTGCAGGCGCTACAAGAAAGGAGAGGTAGGGGTCCCTCCAACAGAGGAGGAACCCTCCTGACTAGGACTATCAGCCATGGGCGTGTGTCCCTGTGTTTTTTTTGTTTATGCTGCTGATGTCAGCAGTGACGTCACGCGCGGATAGCTGCCGTCAGCAAAGACTACTGAGTGTCAGTGCTGCTGTTGTCCCCCTCTTCGCCTCCTATTTTTGTTTTTGTTTTTTTTGTTCATGACGTCAGCAGAGAGGTGCTGACGTCAGCAGCTGTTGCTGCTGCAGCCGCTGCAGTTGCTGCTGCTGCTGCTGCTACCGCTGCTGCTGCTGCAGCTGCTGATGCCGCTGCTCCTGCTGCTGCTGCTGCTGCTGCTGCTGCTGGTGCTGCTGCCGCTGCAGCTGCTGCTGCCGCTGCACGCTGCTGCACACTACTGCTACTGCTGCTCCTGCTGCTGTTGCTGCACGCTGCTGCATGCTGCTGCAGCTGCTGCGTGCTGCAGCTGCAGCTTTCTGCTGCTTCGGGGTGCTGCTGCACGCTACGGGGTTGGGGGATTTTTTTCCTCTTCCCTTTTTTCTTTCCGGTTTTCTCTGTCCCAGCGGGCAGCTGCTCGCTGGCAGCGAGCAGCGGGCTGCTGCTCGCTGACAGTGAGCAGCGGGCTGCTGCTCGTTGGCAGCGAGCAGCCAGTTGCTGCTCACTGGCAGCGAGAAGCGGGCTGCTGCTCGCTGACAGCGAGCAGCGGGCTGCTGCTTGCTGGCAGCGAGCAGTCGGCTGCTGCTCGCTGGCAGCGAGCAGCGGGCTGCTGCTCGCTGGCAGCGAGCAGCGGGCTGCTGCTCGCTGACAGCGAGCAGCGGGCTGCTGCTTGCTGGCAGCAGCGAGCTGCTTCTCGTTGCGGGCTACGAGCAGCAGCAGCCGCTGCGGGCAGCTGCTGCTGCTGTTGTGGCTCGCTACTGCGGCTACTACTGTTGCTGCACGCTGCTGCAGCTGCTGCTTGCTGCTGCTGCTTGCTTGCTACTGCTGCTGCAAGGAGCTGCTGCTGCTACTGCTGCTGCAAGCTGATGCAAGCTGCTGCTGCTGCTGTTAGCTGCTGCTGTGTGCTGCTGTAAGCTACTGCTGCTGCTGCTAGCTACTGCTGTCAGTCACACCTGGAGGACGTCGCCGCGTGCGTCGTCGCCAGCAAGGGCCTGACGTGGCCGGCCGCTCACGTCCTCGCGTCCAACGTGGGGGTCAGTGTTGCCGGAAAAAATCCGGCAGCATTTCCCCTGGCCCAGTGGCCGTGGGAAAAATTCTGACGTCGCCACCAGGCGGGTCAATGCTGCCGGGAAAAATTCGGCAGCATTTCCCCTGCACTGGCGCGTATGGAGATCCGCCGGCGTTGTCTGGCACCTGTACGCCAGTCTTCTGCTGCTACTGCTACGCTCTGGCTCTGATACCAAGCTAGAAATCTAAGCGGCAGGTTGGGGCAGCATGCGTTGTTGATGCAGCGTGCGGGCTTCCACGCTCATTGCTTAAGTCTGCTGCCCCCTCAGTCTGCTGCTCTAGAGCCTAAGTCTGGAAGCTCTAGGTTTGTTACTCAGAAGTGCCCGCGCTAGTGTTAGCGCCAGAAAGCAGCTGAAAACTGGAAAAGACTGATTAGGAATGAACAATGAGACACAATGGGAGACCCCTCCAAGAACTAGCCTCCCCCCCAACTCTGTAGAGCTTGTTACTCCGTTCATCAGCCAATAAAAAATTACCTATTTTCAGGCTGGCAGTTTTCTCGGTGAGGCCTGCCAGACGGCCAACAGCCCAAAACCCGGGCGTCGCCCGTTTTGCCTGAAAACTGGACCATACCATAATACCAACGCTGCGAACGCAGCCGTGCGGTCAGAATCAGCTAGAAAAATAGTATCGAGGAGTTATGGCGGCCTGAACCCAAACAGTGCCTACCATGGTTTATGATGCCGAACAGGGCCATGCAATATGCAACAAGGACCCTAGACAGCGCATGACGATGCAGACGCGATAGAACGCGCTGGACGCATGCAGACAGCAACTGCAGTGGCCGTGACCGCCGGCAGTGCGACCGCCAAGGAGGCCTGCCGATGGAGCTGAACACGTTGCCGGACAGAGGAGGCTCCAGAGAACTGCGAGAAGACCTCAGCGTGCGTCGGCTCCACCGGACGACACTCCATCATCGTCGAGTCTCGCCATCAGTCATCTGCACACCGGTGTACACAAGCCGGGAGGACACAACAGAGCACAATGAGAGAAAAAACCAACACTCTCCGCAGATCTATGGCCAAAACAGTGATTTTACAGTGGTTTGTGGACAAACTGACACTGCGCATGCGTCACTTGCCGTGGGCCGCAACAGGTATTTATGTTGTGTTGTTGTCAGTTGTCATTTCTCTCTCTGCAATTATATTCATTTTGAGCTTCCTGACACTCTGTACGTGTTCCTACCCAGACCCTTGCAGTTTTGTCTCTGACTTGTGACTGTTGTCACACGCTGACCTAGCGCTGACGCCTAGCGTTGCGGCAAGTGGTTAGGAAGGTTCTAGGAAATTTCTCATGGTATCAGAGCAGGTGAGCCACAGTTCGCGTTGCTGTGCTGAAGAGACGCAGCAGCAGCAATAATGAGTGGTAGCAGCGGCAACCACCCATAGCAGCAGCAGATCCTGGAAGGACCCACCACGACTACGTTGCAGGGGAGCAGTCGAGACAACGGAGACAACGGCTGCAACCGCAAGCAACAGTAGCCATAGCAGTAGTGGCGATGGCTAGCAGCTGCAACAGCAGTGGCTAAGGTGGCCACAGTAGCAGCTCCTTGAGCTGCTCTCTCGGTGAGTGGCTGCTCCAGCAGGAGCCCGCAGCAGCAACCCCAAGCAGCAGCGGCGGCTGCGGTGGCGGTGAGTAGCTCTAGATGTAGCGGCGGCGAGCAGCAGCTGTAGTAGTAGAAGTAGCCTTAGCAGCAGAAGCAAAAACAGCACCAGCAGCGGCGACGGCAAGCAGCTGCAGCAGCAGTGGCGGCTGCCAGCAGCCGCAGCAGCAACAAGAGAAGCAACAGCAGCTACGGCGAGCAGCTGCAATAACAAAGGCGGAGGGCAGCAGCCTCGGCAGCAGTAGCCGTAGCAGCAGCAGCGGCGGCGAACAGTTGCAGCAGAAGCGGCAGAAAGAGTTGTAGCAGAAGCGGTGGCGGCGGCAAGCAACTACAGCAGAAGTAGCAGCGGGAAGCAGGCGGCAGCAAGCAGCAGCAACAGTAGGCGGCACCGAGCAGCAGCAGAAGCAGCGAGCAGTAGCAGAGCAGCAGCAGCAACACGCGCAGTCTCAGCAGGTAGTAGTGCTGCAACGCTACTGCTCAGCACTACAGCACGCAGCTGTTACAGCAGGCGCGCAAGCAGTAGCGCAACTGTTGTAGCAGGTGCACACGCAAGGGCAGCAGGAGTAGGCGTAGCAGCCGCGGGAGCAGCTGCACCTGCTCCCGTCGTCGCTACATGGCAGCTTCCTGCAGCGGCGGGATCACCCGTAAGAGGGGGAGCGGGTCCGTCGAGGAGCTGGCCCACGGGCGAGCTCGCTCGAGGCGAGGCTCGAGCCTGGACACAAAAAAAAGGAAAGGAGGGGGAGAGGATCCGGGGGGGTCCCTGAGTGGGCAACCCCAGGACAACCCCAAAAGGGGCACCCGAGGAGGTGACACCTGAAAGAAAAAGGGCAGTGAATAAAAAAACAAAAACAAACCGGGTGCACCCACACGTTGGTGCACCCGGCAAACGATGGCAACCGCAGCAGCAGCAATGGCCGCTTGAGACACGGTTGTAGCAGCAACGGCCAAGGTGGTCTGATGCCATAGTCGTCGGCTGACAACGGCAACCGGAGCAACAGCAGTAGTTGTAGCAACAACAACACCAAAGGCGTCTTGAGGTCGCACGGCAGCCACGCGATAGACGCGTAGCAGTCGGACATCAACGTACCACCAGCATGGTGTTGGCCGTCCTCGTGACCGCGTCACAGCACATTTGAGACATTGTGCTTTGATCGCCCGGTTCTAAACGTGGCCTTGTGCCAGCGGGAGCGAGTGTCTTATACACTCACCCACGCCAGGCTCCTGAGATGAGCACACCGGCGTGGCAAGGGGCGCAGCCGGCACCTTGGCTGGCACCGGCAGTGCAGGTGTGGCAGGCGCCACGAGCGCAATGGCAGTTGCAGCCGTGGCACACGCCACAGGCGTCCAACAGCTTTGCCTGCTACTTTTGCGGTGACCGACACCATGGCTGGCGCCGGTGTCGCCAGCGCCCTGCTGGGTGGTGACTGCCCTGGATACAGTCCCGCCCTACTCCACTATCCAACTGAGAGACATCACCTCATACCGTCGCACCCCTAAGTGGAGCTATGGCGGTGTTGTACGCCGAGCTCCAGGGTCTGAAGCGCATGGTGCAAGAGCTCACAGAACATGTGGTCTCTGAGCAAGCCGTTGCCGCCGTGCCGCTTCAGACACCTCTACCTTCCTCCTCGCCATCCTCACCTCCATCTGTGTCATCACCTGACCATGCCACACCTCCCGACCTTAGCTCCACCTCTGATGCCTTCCGCTCTGTCCTGGAGTCAGTTGGAGTCATCCCGACCGTTGACCCCTCTGCTTCTGTGCTAGTCCCTTCAGCTCGACGTCGTCGCGCTCGCACTCGGCACGCGAGGCAGCGGATGGCACATTTGGTGAGACGTGCCCAGGAGGCAGGAGCAGTCGTAGTAGTGGCAGACGTCAACACGGAGATGACTCTCTCGTCCCTAGTCGCAGGGTTGGTGCAGCATCCCTTCGCAGCTTCTATCGGTGCGTCGTTCGAGGGGGGATGGAGTGTCCACCGACGACCACCGGAGAGTGCAGCAGGGATGCCACAGACAGTGCTTCACGACTGGACGCTCTTAGTGAGGACAAGACATCCAAGGAGTGGTCCGACGTGGAGTCAGAGACGGACGAGTGGTCTGACGCAGAGTTGGAGGCGGACTTAGAGGTGGAGATGGAGAAGGAGACTATAGTTGATGTAGCAGGTGTGGTAGCAGCAGTGGATGGGGCAGTAGTAGCAGTGGCGATGACAGCCGGCACATGTGGAGCAGACGTCCAGGCAGTGGGTGTGTCGGCAGCCATCGACGTTGTGACAGTAGGACCAGTTGCATTTATTGCTACTGACGAGACGCCGGTAGTGGACGTGCTCGTTGGTGCAGACACCACGATGGTCGTCGCTCATGTAGCAGCAGGTACAGCCTGCGCAGGGGTGGACGCTCCCTCAGCCACAACATCTGCCATTGTAGATACACATGCGGAGGGGGTACCTGGAGAGGCAGGAGACGTCGAGGTTGCCAGTACTTCTGTTATGGCCATTGCCATTGCGGTAGCTAACTGTGGAGGCACAGTCGTCACGGAGGATGCAGCCCGAGTAGTAGCTGATGCACCATCAGCCGAGCAGGCCCCTGCGCTCAAGCATTTACACTCTGCGCTTTGCGACCAGGAGGATGCAATCGCATGTGCGGACAGGCACCTACAGGACCTCATGCTTGAGCTACGTGCAGCGAGTACAATTTGGAGCACCGTAGATGCCGCGGGTCGTCGGTTAGCGGCAGTAGACGTCGAGGATGTGTACACGCGCCTCGAGGCTGCTGAGTGGACGTTCCACGGTGCAGTGTGGAGACGGTCGGACTTGCGCCGGCAGTTGGAGGAGGTGATATCAGTGGATGTTTCAGCAGCGACGGCCCGTGCAGGAGCAGCTGCTACCGTGGCCCACACTGTTGACAGCCGAGTGGCGGTTATGCCCACGGCATCAGCTGAGCCTACAGTAGTCACCCCTACAGGCGCATCTGCCGTGGAGGATGCAGAGTGAGCTGCAGACCTCCGGCTCGTGGCTACCCTGACCAACATCACTGACACCATGGCGGTTCCAGCCGACGACACACCTGTACACGTCCGAGCTATAGTTCCCGTACCCGAGCGCCTGCGCTCCGCGGTCGACGAGCAGGAGGTAGATGTGGCTCGAGCGGAGGCGCACGTGTAGCGTCTCATGGCCGAGCTACGGGAGGCCAGCAGCCGTTGTTACACTACGGATGTTCTACCACGGCGGGCTGCCGAGGAGTGCATGGAGGATGTGCACACACGTCTCGAGGCAGCTGAGGGGTCTTTACAGGCTGCACATCGGAGACGGGCGGACGTTCAGCGGCAGGTGGACGATTGGTTACGCACCAGTGGTTGGGAGGAGCCCCATGACACTGTACGGGCTCCCGATGATGGCGACGATGCAGCAGAGGCAGATTTACCGATGGAGGCCGACGTTCGACCAGGAGTCGACAGCCGGACAGATGTGCCAGCAGCAGCCGGTGCCTCTCCAGTTGCACCTATTGCTGATGCAGACACTACACATTCCGACACGTTGTCTGGTGTCGACGCCCTGCCAGTAGCTGGCGGCCAGGCGACAGACGATTCGACAGCTGACCTGTGCGATGAGGCGGCGAGGCTGCAGGAGGCCGCGGCTCGGGCCGACGCACACGCGATCGAGGTCCACCGTCAGGTTCGTTCTGCGACTGACTGCCTACATGTCGCAGATGCAGCCACCAGGCCGAGAGCCATAGCAGAGCTTGACGAGCTGTACACATGTCTCGACGTTGCAGTGTCCGCGTGGCAATGTACAGCTCAGCAGCTGGCAGGCATACAACAGGTGATGCAGTTGGAGGAGGCCCTCAGCGTTGCAGCTGTCACAGCAGTAGCTGAGGACAGAAGTGACGACGACAACAGCGACGACGACGCTCCGGGCTGAGGCTATGTGGGAGCACATCCGACGAGCATCATTGTCATCCTTTCTATTGTCTTGCAGGGGTGTGTGGCCATGGGGGAGCCAGCCTCTGCAACTCAGGGGGGGTATTGGTGAGTGGGCTTTGGCCTGACACCCTTCTAAAAACAGCGTGGTTAGTTTGTATCTGGCAAGATGCTCCGGTTGAGGTTATGCTGGTCGAGACCCGTGCACCTGGTGACTTGTACCGGTGTGACGTGGAGACCCATTGCTCCATGTGGTGTGTATGTTCCATGCATGCGAGACAGTGTGGTCGAGACCCGGACCCCGGAGACATGTTCCGAGGGTCATGAGGAAACCTCGTTGCTTTGTACCTCTTGTGTGATGTTTGGCACGTGTGTGTGGATTATGTGTTGCACGGTCGAGACCCGGGCACTTGGTGAGTTACACCACTGTCTCGAGGAGACCTTGTATTATGGTTGGTGTTTACGATGGACAGTGAGTGTAGCCCCTCACTTGTCATTGCGGTGACGGCTGTGTCAGCCAGGGGGAATGTTGGTTTGTGTGGCTTCCACTCGTCACGAGCGATGACACGGTGATTATCCGTATACCCAGTACTGGTGGTATGGAGCGGCGTTACTGGAGACCATGACGAAAGGATCCATGATGCGGACGCAGCTGGTGCCAGGGCACCGACGAGTGGTGGCTCCATGCATTACCAGCTACCGCACAGCTGCCACGACATCCCAGGTGCTTGCCGGTGTCCTTTCTGGATTTTCTACAGACGCGAGAGTTTTCTCGGTGGACTGGCTCTCGAGCCCGATTTGCATGTTTTGCATTGTCTGTCCACCGATCGATGCCGGCCTTGTGCGTGTGACCAATCGTAGCGTCCGGCTTGAGATTCTGCATCTCTAGGCTCAAACGGTGGTGCGTTCGGATACCTGTGCGCAGGTCTATGGCCAAAACTGTGATTTTACAGTGGTTTGTGGACAAACTGACACTTCGCGTGCGTCACTTGCCGTGAGCCGCAGCAGGTATTTATGTTGTGTTCTTGTCAGTTGTCATTTCTCTCTCTGCAATTATATTCATTTTGAGCTTCCTGACACTCTGTACGTGTCCCTACCTAGACCCTTGCAGTTTTGTCTCTGACTTGTGACTGTTGTCACACGCTGACCTAGCATTGACGCCTAGTGTTGCGGCAAGTGGTTATGAAGGTTCTAGGAAGTTTTTCTCATGCACCTAACAGGAGCAGTTTCTATTGCCGTGCATTCATGAGGCACTGTATGCCACTCGCGGTTGACACACATCAGAGGGGTGTTGCTGTGGTGTAGCGGTTGAGGGGCTAGTTAACTTTAGAATTGTCTTCCAACATTGCAGTGGAATAGAAAGACTCCTGCATACTTGTTGGTTTTCGTGCATCTCTCATTGTACTCTGTTGTCTCCTCCCGGCTTGTGTACATCAGCGTGCAAATCACTGACGGCGAGACTTGACGCCGCTGGAGTGTCGCTCGGTGGAGCCGACGCACGTTGAGGCCCATTCACCCGTCGCTAGAGCCTCCTCCCTCTGGCGATGCGCTCACCTCCATCGGCAGGCCTCCTCGGTGGTCTGGCCGCCTGTGGTCACTGCCACTGCGGATGCAGTCTGCTTGCACCTAGCACTGTGTCTGGCTGTGGCATTGCGTCTGCAGCGTCATGCGATGCATAGGGTCCATGTCTTCTGGTATATGGCCCTGTTTGGCGTCCTTGGTTATCGTAGGCACTCCCTGGGTTCGTGCAGCCATAATTTCTTGTAGCTATTTTTCTAGCTGATTCTGACCGCACGACTGCGTTCGAAGCGTCGGTATTATGGTATGGTCCAGTTTTCAGGCAAAACGGACGACGCCCGGGTTTTGGGTTGTCGGGCCTCTGGCAGGGCTCACCGAGAAAACCCTGCCTGCCAGAAAATAGGTCTAGCACTATTTTCTGATTGGCTGGTTAGCTGAGTAACAACTTCTACACTAGTGGGGGGGCCTAGAACTTGGAGGGGTCCCCCATTGTTGCTCATTCTTCATTGCTAATCAGTAACTTTCAGTTTTCAGCTACTTTCTGGCGCTAACACTGGCGCGCGTACTTCTGAGTAACAAACCCAGAGCTTCCAGACTTAGTCTGTAAAGCAGCAGACTGAGGGGGCAGTAGACTTAAGCAACGAGCGTTGAAGCCCGCACGCTGCATCAACAACGCATGCTGTCCCAACCTGCTGCCTAGATTTCTAGCTTGGTATCAGAGCCCGAGCGTAGCAGCAGCAGCAGAAGACTGGCGTACAGGTGCCAGACAACGCCGGCAAACCCCCATACGCGCCAGTGCAGGGGAAATGCTGCCGGATTTTTTCCGGCAGCATTGACCCGCCTGGTGGTGGCGTCAGATTTTTTTCCACGGCCAATGGGCCATGGGAAATGCTGCCGAATTTTTTTGGGCACCACTGACCCCCACACGTGACGCGAGGAGGTGAGCGGCAGGCCGCGTCCAACACCTGCGGGCGACGATGCACGCGGCAACGTCACCCAGGTATAGTCACTTGCACCAGCACGCAGCAGCTGCAGCTTGCACCAGCCGCAACCACAGGCAACGGCAGCGAGCAGTGACAACAGCAGCCAGCAGCAGCTGCGTGCAGCAGCAGCAGCAGCAGGCAGAAGCAGCAGCTCGCAGCAGCCCGCAGCAGCAGTGGCCCGCAGCAGCAGCTCGCAGCAGCAACAACGTGCAGCAGCAGCTCGCAGCAGCAGCAGCCTGTAGCAGCACCGAGCAGCAGCAGCGGCAAGTAGCAGCTGCAACAGCGTGCAGCAGGCTATAGCAGCCGTAGCAGCAAGCAGCAGCAGCAGCCAGCCAAAGCAGCTGCTGGAGCGAGCAGCTGCCAGCAGCGGCTGCGGCTGCTCGTTGCCCGCAGAGAGCGAGCAGCGAGCAGTAGTCCACTGCTGCCACCGAGCAGCTGCCCGCTGCCAGCGAGCAGCAGTTCGCTGCCAGCGAGCAGCAGCCCGCTACTCGCAGTTGACAGCGTGCAGCTNGTAGCAGCAGCAGCAGAAGACTGGCGTACAGGTGCCAGACAACGCCGGCAAACCCCCATACGCGCCAGTGCAGGGGAAATGCTGCCGGATTTTTTCCGGCAGCATTGACCCGCCTGGTGGCGGCGTCAGATTTTTTTCCACGACCAATGGGCCATGGGAAATGCTGCCGAATTTTTTTGGGCACCACTGACCCCCACACGTGAGGCGAGGAGGTGAGCGGCAGGCCGCGTCCAACACCTGCGGGCGACGATGCACGCGGCAACGTCACCCAGGTATAGTCACTTGCACCAGCACGCAGCAGCTGCAGCTTGCACCAGCCGCAACCACAGGCAATGGCAGCGAGCAGTGACAACAGCAGCCAGCAGCAGCTGCGTGCAGCAGCAGCAGCAGCAGGCAGAAGCAGCAGCTCGCAGCAGCCCGCAGCAGCAGTGGCCCGCAGCAGCAGCTCGCAGCAGCAACAACGTGCAGCAGCAGCTCGCAGCAGCAGCAGCCTGTAGCAGCACCGAGCAGCAGCAGCGGCAAGTANCAAGCAGCAGCAGCAGCCAGCCAAAGCAGCTGCTGGAGCGAGCAGCTGCCAGCAGCGGCTGCGGCTGCTCGTTGCCCGCAGAGAGCGAGCAGCGAGCAGTAGTCCACTGCTGCCACCGAGCAGCTGCCCGCTGCCAGCGAGCAGCAGTTCGCTGCCAGCGAGCAGCAGCCCGCTACTCGCAGTTGACAGCGTGCAGCTGCCCACTGTGACAAACGAGGGATAAAGAAAAAAAGCAAAAAAAGTCCCCCACCCCACCTGCTTCGCTGCCACTTCTGCAGCAGCTGCCTTCACTGCTGCAGCAGCCCTAGCAGCCGCAGCAGCCCACAGCAGCAGCAACTGCTACTGCAACTGCAGCCGTAGCAGCAGCAGCAGCAGCAGCAGCAGCCGCAACAGCATCTGCAGCAGCCCCAACAACAGTAGCAGCAGCAGCAACAGCAGCACCAACTGTAGCAGCAGCTGCTACAGCAGCAGCCAACAGCAACAGCAGCAGTAGTAGCAGCAGCAACGGCCCCAACAACCGCCACTGCTGACATCAGCATCTCACTGCTGACGTTACTGCTGACGTCAATGCTGACGTCATCAACTAAAAAAAAACCAAAGAAAGGGGCAAGGGAAGGGGGAAGTCATCCTAAGGGTGGGTAGGACGTCCACCATCCTCAACAACGCCACTGCTAACGTAAGCAACCCAAAAAAGAAAAAAAAAAGAAAACAAAGGGCATCACATCATGGCTGGTAGCCCCACTATGGAGGGGTCCTCCTCTGCTAGGGGGACCCCCACCCCCCCTTTCTTGCAGCGGCTACAGTAGCAGCAGCAACAACGGTAGAGGTAACAGTAGCAAGAGCAGCAGCAGCAGCAAGAGCAACAAGAATAGCGGAAGCAGCAGCAGCAGCATCAGCAATAGCAGCAGCAGGAGGAACAGCGACGCCAGCAGCCCCTTGACGTCGTTGGCGATAACCCTGACCCCCTCGCTGCCCTTCAGCAACAGCTCGCCGCCCTGACACAGCAACTTGCGGCACTACAACCGTTAGTCTCCCGGTCTGCCCCCAATGCACCTCCGTCCTTCCCCCCTCCAGGGCGCGCCAGCCCAGCTGTGTCCACTGCCACGCAATACCTGGCGCAGTAGCACACTCTGCGCCAGCAGCAGACAGTGACCTCCGTCCTTGACCCCACTCTGGGTGCCGGCCGTAGGCAAAAGGACTTTGAGATGCTGCCGTCGCCGCTTCAGACCATCGAGAAGTTCCGGAGCTGGGAGCTCAGCTTCCGCATCTGGGCGCAGGGTGAGGGCCTGTGGGCATACTACACCCTGCCATATGATGCCACCCTGGCCGACCAGCTGTATGACGCTCGTCATGCTGTCCGGGCTCTCGTCCCTGTCGTCCCTCCGGCTTCCCGCCTCGCCCTCGAGCCCTTCTTAGGCGAATTCACCGCTGGCGCCACCCCACACCCTGCAGCCGCGTGGCACGTTCTCACTCGTCCCCATCGCCTGTCCAGCGACGCTGAGACTAGCCGCCTGGTGCGGGAGTTCAACTCCCTGCACATGGGGGAGACCGAGACGGTCACCTCCTACTGGCAGCGGGCGGAGGATATCCTTCGTCGCCTCGGGAAATGTGCCCCATCCCCTTTGGCCGCACTCCTCCCCATCAAGCGTGGCGCCACCGAAACGTACTCGGACGTCTTCGTCCACTACCCTCACGACGTCCTCTCCACCATGGCGGCCCAGGGCACCCACCTTCCTTGGGCATACGAGCTCTTCCTCCGCATTAAGGAAGCTCGTCTGGAGTCCCGACTTCAGCGCATGGAGGCCGTCGCCTCCCCTGCCGTCGTCTCTCCTACCGTCGCCTCCGTGGCCGTCGCCTCCCCCGTTGCAGCTACCTCATCATCGTCGGGGAAGAAGAAGCGTCGGACCAAGAAAGGCAAAGGTCAACAGCAGCAGCAGCAGTCGTCGATCAGGTCCAGCGCTGGCGGCTCGGTCTGCCACAACTGTGGCCAGCCCGGGCACGGGTGGTACACGTGCCCTCTATTGATGGATGAGGCGCGTGTCATCGCCACCATGCGTCGCCAGTGCGAGCGCCGTCGCGCCTCTGCCTCCATGACTGTCACCGGCTCTGACACCTCCACCTCATCCAGCAGCTCCACCACCCAGGTTGCTTCGCCGGTCGCACCGAAACCACCACAGCAGCCGTCAGCGCCGGCGCAGTCCTCCTTCTACCCGGACTCCGGCGCTATCACCCCGCACTCCGTCTACACTCCCGGACCATCCTCCCGCGAGCGCCAGCTGGAGCAGTTCATCGTACTCCAGCTCGGCCTCCCTCGCCCTCCTCCCCAGGGAAGTGCGAGTTGCATCACAACAAGCTCCCCTGTCCAGCCATGCATGACTGAGACTGAGCTACGGTCATGCCCTGCTTCTTCGTCTGTCTCGTCGTCTCTTATGGTCTCCGCTACCCCTTCCCAGGACGGCGTTGCTTGGCTTGACGATTGACAGTCTCGATTCGAACCTCCTTCCACCGCGTCCGCGTCCCTTGCTTGTTGCCATGTGACCGTTAGTGATCTTGCGACCCCGGTCCAGGACCCTGCTGAGACCTGGATCATCGACTACGGGGCCACACATCACATGACGGCCTACCGTGAGGCCTTTAGTATGCTTGGTCCTGTAAGCGATGTTTCCGGTGTCCGGACAGGCTCTGGCCAGGTGTTGCCTGTCTGTGGCGTTGGCGTCGCTCGTTTCCGTGGTCCCTCCGGTGACGTCTTTCTGACCGATGTCCTCTTCGTCCCTGGTCTTGAGCTCAGCCTTCTATCCGTCACTGCCCTTGACCGCATGAGCATGGACGTTGTGCACTTGTGTGGTGTTGGCACTGTGTCGTTGCGTCCGTCTGGTCTTGTCGTACTACACGCCACCGCCCGTGGCAACCTGTGGCATGTACCTCGTCTGTCTTCCTCTCCTTCCATCTCCTCCCCGTAGGCCGCCACAAGCCATGCCACCAGCACGCTTTCTCCTCAGCACACTCGCCTCCTGCACCGCCGCCTTTGCCACGTCCACTCTGCCGCCATATATAGCATGCTCCGTACCCAACCGGCCAAGGGCCTTGACCCGGAGACTTTTCCCCTCCCGTGTCCAACTGAGTGCATTGACTGCGCTCAGGGGAAGATGCACCGGTCCACGTATCCCTTGTCTTCCTCTCGCGCGTCTGCACCCCTTGACCTTGTCCATTCGAACGTCATGGGTCTTCTTCCCACCGAGTCCGTCGGCGAGCATGGTCGCTACGTCCTCACCCTCATTGACGACAATTCTCGCTACCGCTGGGTCTTCTGCCTTCGGCAGAAGAGCGATATCGCCCACGCCATCCAGGCCTCGCTTGTCCTTGCGGAGCGCGAGTGTGGCCGCTCTCCCCGCCGCTTTCACTCCGATCGCGGCGGTGAGTACCTGGGTGAATCCACGACCTTTCTCGCCTCCCGCGGAATTCGCCATGAAACGTCCGCGCCTTACACACCCACCCAGAATGGCGTCTCCGAACGGTGGAACCGTACTATGGCCGACGCCGTCCGCACCATGCGGGTCGAGTCTGGTCTATCCGATGGCTTCAAACTTGAAGCCATGGCCTACATGACCTGGGTCTGGAACCGGATTCCCCACGGTCCCCTTCCCCACCAGTCCACACCGTACCAGCATTGGTGCGGTCAGCGAGCTGACCTCTGCCCGACTCGCGTCTAGGGCTGCGTGGCCATTGTGTGGCTGCCCGTCCCGCAGCAGGGCGGCAAGTTCGCCCCTCGCGGACGTCCCTCCACCTTCCTCGGTGTCTCTCGTCAGTCCAAGGCCTGGCGCTTCTGGGATCCCTCCCGGTAGTGCATCGTTGAGTCCCGGGACGCCCTTTTCTTCCAAGACTTGTTTCCTCGTGACCTCATTCACTCCGGCTCATCCGTGTCTATCCCGTCGCGTGGGGGAGTGGTGATTTCGTCCTCCGTCCTGCCGCTTCTGGGTGACACATCCCTCAGTCCCTCCAAGCCGGCAGCCCCAGTCACCTCCGCTGGTCCCTCCGGGCCGGCACCTCCGGTCGCGTCCGCTGGTCCCTCCGGGCCAGCAGCCCCAGTCGCGTCCGCTGGTCCCTCCGGGCCGGCACCCCCAATCGCATCCGCTGGTCCCTCCGAGCCGGCAGCCCCAGTCACTTCCGTTGGACCCTCCGGGCCCGCACCTCCGGTCGCGTCCGCTGGTCCCTCCGTGCCCGCACCTCCGGTCGCGTCCGCTGGTCCCTCCGGGCCAGGAACCCCAGTCGCGTCCGCTGGTCCCTCCGGGCCAGCAACCCCAGTCGCGTCCGCTAGTCCCTCCGGGCCGGCACCTCCTGTCGCGTCCATTGGTCCCTCCGGGCCGGCACCTCCAGTCGTGTCCGCTGGTCCCTCCGGGCCAGCAGCCCCAGTCGCGTCCACTGATCCCTCCGGGCCAGCACCCCTAGTCGCGTCCGCTGGTCCCTCCGGGCAAGCAGACCCAGTCGCGTCCGCTGGTACCTCCGGGCCAGCAACCCCGTCTGCCTCCATCAGCCCGACGGACTCAGTGCCGTCACCTGCCCTGCCACGCTACACGCGTGGCCCAGGCGGCAGCCTCCGACCTAGACCATCGATGAGCGCACAGACCGTCGCTCCGTGCTCCGTGGCACCTCGACCCCCCTGTGGCTCCACGTGTCTCCTCGCTCCCATGGTCGTGAGTGGGGATCCTGGCACCAAGGCCCTCGGCCTGACCACCTCGGCCATCATTGCAGACCTCCACCCGGGCTCTGCACTAGGCTACGCCATGCTCCATCATGAGCATCGGTACGCTGTCGTGGCTACACTCGCGCGCATCCCACCTGGGGCTCGAGATGCACACGCTCTCTTAGTCTGCTCTACAGCACACCCGGAGGACCCAGACACCCTACGCGAGGCACGAGCCTCTCCTGAGGCCGCACACTGGGACGCTGCTTGCGCCGACGAGCTCGCCGCTATCCAACAGCACCACGTGTATGACCTCGTCGACCTTCCCCCAAGACGGAAGGTCATCGGCGCCAAGTGGGTCTTTCGGCGCAAGTGGAAGCCCGACGGGTCCTTGGACAAGTACAAGGCCCGCCTTACAGCCAAGGGGTTTGCCCAGATTCCTGGGGTCGATTACGACCAGATCTTCGCCCGAGTTGGCCGGTTCTCCACTACCCGGGCACTCTTCAGTCTGGTCGCCCAGCATGGGTGGGAGCTGCACCAGATGGATGTTAGCAACGCTTTTCTCCATGGTTCAGTAGAGGGTGAGGAGCTCTACATGGTGCAGCCCCCAGGCTTCGACGATGGCACTGGGAGAGTCTGGCGACTGCGCAAGGCCCTATATGGCCTGAAGCAGTCGCCTCGATGCTGGAACCAAGAGATTAGCAGCACGCTCCTTCGTGGCGGGCTCCAGCGCAGCACCGCTGACCCCGCACTGTTTGTCAGTCCACGAGGCCAGACTTTAGTCGCTGTTCTGGTGTACGTCGACGATCTGCTCATTGCGTCGCCAGACACGGCTGCCATCCAGCGTGTCAAGGATCTGCTGCACGCCGCCTACCAGATGAAGGACCTTGGGTCTTCCAGGGTATTCCTGGGCATAGAACTCGAGCATGATCGCTCCCAGGGCGTCCTGCACATCCACCAGGCCGCCTATGTGCAGACGTTGTCCACCCGCTTTGCGGAGGACCTGCCACTCGTACCGAGCGCATCCTCACCCATGTCACCCGATGGCCAGGCAAAGCTGAAGAGTCCTGACCCAGTCGTTGTGGGGGAGCCAGTTGACGTGACCACGTACCTGCGAGTCATCGGGTCACTGATGTTCCTGGTGACGACGACGCGCCCAGACATCGCGTTCGGCGTCAACGTCCTGGCCTAGTTCTCTCAGGAGCCGCGTCACCTCCACTACGAGGCCGCGATCCGAGTATTGTGCTATGTTGTCTCGACTCCTCGGCGAGGTCTCATGTTCCGCCGTCAGCCGTCTTTGTCGCGGTGGGCTACACCGATAGTGACTGGGCCGGCAGTCCGGACAGTAAGAGTCGCACTGGTTGGATCTTTCGGATTGGCAGCATATCTGTGTCCTGGCGCAGTGACAAGCAGGGATGCATTGCACACAGCAATGTTGAGGCTGAGTTCCTTGCTCTTGGCTCAGGCGCGTGTGAGAGTGTGTGGTTGCGTCGTCTGTTGTCCGAGTTGCGCCAGTCCGTCGCATCCATCACGTTGCACTGTGACAATGAGAGTGCCATGGCCATCGCCGACAATGACGGCGTGCATCACACACGCACAAAGCACATCAATGTTGAGTATATCTATGTACGTTCGTTGTTGCATGACGGCAGCGTCAGCATCGTGTGGGTCGAGATAGCACGACAGTTGGCTGACTTCTTGACCAAGGCACTGAAGCGCGACTCGTTGAAGAAGGCTGTGAGTTCAGTCGGCATGCGTCCGTGAGTGACTCTCTCTGTCCATGATTGCGTCTCTGCTTGGCCTGGGGGAGTTGGTCGTTGACTGTGTCTCTGCCCGCACATGTGCACTACGCCTGTGAGTCATGGGGGAGTGTTGGTTTTCGTGCATCTCTCATTGTACTCTGTTGTGTCCTCCCGGCTTGTGTACATCGGCGTGCAGATGACTGACGGCGAGACTTGACGCCGCTGGAGTGTCGCTCGGTGGAGCCGACGCACGCTGAGGCCCATTCACCCGTCGCTGGAGCCTCCTCCCTCTGGCGATGCGCTCAGCTCCATCGGCAGGCCTCCTCGGTGGTCGGGCCGCCGGCGGTCACTGCCACTGCGGATGCAGTTTGCTTGCACCTAGCGCTGTGTCTGGTTGTGGCATTGCGTCAGCAGCGTCATGCGATGCCTAGGGTCCATGTCTTCTGTTGTATGGCCCTGTTTGGCGTCGTTGATTGTCGTAGGCACTGCCTGGGTTCGTGCAGCCATAACTTCTTGTAGCTATTTTTCTAGCTGATTCTGACCGCACGACTGCGTT
>SZWC01005094.1:39157-69681 GCA_023375785.1 Penium margaritaceum | reverse complement strand
CACATGCATGCATCCATCGACTGACAGCGAGTATATAATGTAAAAACATGCAAATGGGTCTCATGCCCAGTCCGCCGAAAGGCGCCTGCAAGACGTAGAAGGCACAGCAAGGAGTCCCGGTGACATCTGGGGCTCTGGAACAGTGGTCGGTCACCAGGGCCGCCTGTCGTCGCGCCGGTGTCACCAGGGCCGCCTGCCTCAGGGATCTGCACGAGTATGGACACGGCCGAGTGGTCACAGTAAACTGTACAGAAACGGCACAAATCACAACACTTCCTGGGTTCTTGCAGCCATAATTTCTTGTAGCTATTTTTCTAGCCGATACTGACCGCACGACTGCGTTCGCAGCGTCGGTATTATGGCATGGTCTTGTTTTCAGGCAAAACGGACGAAGCCCGGGTTTTGGGCTGTCGGGCGTCTGGCAGGACTCGCCGAGAAAACCCTGCCTGCCAGAAAATAGGTCTAGCACTATTTTTCGATTGGCTGATTAGCTGAGTAACAACTACACTAGTGGGGGGGGGGGCCTAGAACTTGGAGGGGTCTCCCATTGTTGCTCATTCTTCATTGCTAATCAGTTACTTCCAGTTTTCAGCGACTTTCTGGCGCTAACACTGGCGCGCACACTTCTGAGTAACAAACCCAGAGCTTCCAGACTTAGTCTCTAGAGCAGCAGACTGAGGGGGAGCAGACTTAAGCAACGAGCGTGGAAGCCCGCACGCTGCATCAACAACGCATGCTGCCCCAACATGCTTCCTAGATTTTTAGCTATACCCAGGAAAACCAATAGAAGTGGGCTGTGACAGAGTCCATACAACATTACTCAACACAACAGCAGGGTCAGTTTAAGTGCCGGACATTTCCAAGTGTTAAGACTTGTCCGTGTCACACACACAGTCAAGCAGGTTGAGGCAGAGCTGGGACACCACCGTGTTTACTCTAATTCTTTGTTGGGTACACATCTGTCGGGCACCAACCTGACCTACTGCCGCCAAGCGCGCAATGCGCCCAGTGCAGCTGCCAGGAATGCAGTTGTAGTGATGGTATCAAGATGTACACATGGCACCAAAATATGGGTTGCCCCCACTTGTGTACAAAGTTTGCATAGACAGTATCAAAACCGAATCACTGTCTTGTCCTAGAAGCCTGTGCTGACTAACAGTCATTGTCTCGCAGCGAGATGCATCGCTCACCCTCTTGCCCTATCTTACATGGCAAACAAAGCAGTCGACTTGGAGAAGACGTGCGCGAGAGAGGTGTATACAACTGGCAGGCCAAAATCGTCAACCCGCACAAGAGCCATCGCAGCGGTGCCCTGCCCAACACGCCTGACGCCAATGAGGTCGAATTGGGGGGGGGGGGGGGGGGGGGGGGGGGAGGGGACATGCCAGAGAGCGGCATACATGCCAACACACGCCAGCAGTGCCCCCATGGTGTGTGATTCACCGACCGAATCTAAGCATGATCAGCGGTGTTTTGGCCTACATGGCGGAGGCCAACGCAGTGGACTCGGGGAAGACGTGGGTGAGGAGGGCATATGTGCCGCCGCCCAGCAGCAGCGCGCCACTGGCCGGCGTGAACCACTGTGAGTACTGCCGCAGCGCCAGCAGCTGCTTCAGCGCGCCAGTAAACGATGCTGCCGCCAGCAGAGGTGCCACGTAGCCCGTGGTGTAGACGAGGAGAAGCAGACCGCCCGCGGCCAAATCCTGTTTTGAGGAGGGAGAAAAGTCGGCACAAAACGGAAGGCATTGTGAGGGACTGCCCACACCATGTATGACAGTGAAGAGCGAGAGAAGAGGTTTGTGGCTGGTGCCCAAAATGGGATGTGTCAAATAATCCCGGTCGTCATGTAGTGCAGCAGACGGAAACAGGCGGGCTGTGGAGGGTAGAAGGATGATGGGTGAAAAACATTTTGAATGAGGTGGCTTTCCAAACATTTCCCACGCAACATCCCTTGCGGTGGTCTGCTTGGACTCCAAAGGAACAGACCTTGGCTGACTTGAGCAGGCCCTAGCAAGCCCAAGCAAGCGCAGGCAACTAGAAGGGTCTAGCAGGCACGAGCAAGCACGAGCAAGCACGAGCAAGCACGAGCAAGCAAAGGCAAGTAGCAGGGTCTAGCAGGCACGAGCAAGCAAGTCCAGAGAAGCGTGTGCCAACCAGTAAGCGCTAGCAAGTCCAGAGAAGCGTGTGCCAACCAGTAAGCGCTAGCAAGTCCAGAGAAGCGTGTGCCAACCAGTAAGCGCTAGCAAGTCCAGAGAAGCGTGTGCCAACCAGTAAGCGCTAGCAAGTCTGAACTAGCATGCACAAGCTCAAACCTCAACCTGAGTCAGCCTGAGCAAACCCCAGAAAATCCTGAGGGTGCCCAAGCAACCACACGCAAGCCAAAGGGAGCCCGGGCAAGCCAGAGCAATAGCAAGCTCAAGCAACCCCGCAGAAACCCAAGTACACTGGAACAAGAGAAAGCCAGCTGGAGCAAGCCAGAGAAAGCCGGGCAAGTCCGGGCAGGCCAGAGTGCGCCCGAACAAGCCCAAGAAAGCCTCAGCAAACAGGCAGGCAACGAGCAAGCGAGAGGAAGCACGGCCAAGCACCACCAAGCGCGATCCAGCAAGCAGGCCCTCAAAAGCCCGAGAAAGTTCCAGCGAGCCGGAGTAGTCCCGAGCAAGCTCAAGCAAGCCAAAGCAGGATAGAACAAGCCTGAGCAAGCCATGGCAGACAGGACCAAAGGCCGAGAAAGCTCGAGACAGCACAAGAAAGCATGAGAAAGCAGGAGAAAGCCCGAAAGGCCCCAGAGGACACGAGAAAGCTCGAGAATGCCCCGGGGCAAGCCCCCACAAAGCCTGAGGCATGGCACATGCACTGGCTAGGATGATGGTCGCCCTGCTGGCAGCAGCCGCGGTGGCAGCGGCTGCAGGAGCAGCAGTGGCAGCAGCAGCAGCAGCGATGACAATGACATCCCTAGCCTCCATAGCAACAGCAACAGCAGCAGTGGCCCCCACCAAGGCAACAACGGCAGCGGCAGCAGCATCAGAAGCAGCAGCAGCAGCACCAGAAGCAGCAGCAGCAGCTGTGCAGAATGACCACCACCACCACTAGCAGCAGCAGCAGCAGCAGCAGCAGCAGCAGCAGCAGCAGCAGCAGCAGCAGCAGCAGAAGCAACAAAGGCAGCAGCAGCAGCAGCAGCAGCATCAGAAGCAGCAGCAGCAGCACCAGAAGCAGCAGCAGCAGCTGTGCAGAATGACCACCACCACCACTAGCAGCAGCAGCAGCAGCAGCAGCAGCAGCAGCAGCAGCAGCAGAAGCAACAAAGGCAGCAGCAGCAGCAGCAAAAGTGGCAGCAGCAGCAGCAGCAGAAGCAACGAAGGCAGCAGCAGGAGCAAAAGCAACAAAGGCAGCAGCAGCAGCAGCAGCAGCAGCAGTAGTAGTAGTAGTAGTAGCAGCAGCAGCAGCAGCAGCAGATTTTGGTTGTAAGTGCGACCATCCAGCTACTACAAACACAGCAGATGGTGCTGACAGAAAAAAGTGCGCCGGTGTGAATATCTTCATGGGTGCATTCCCTTTCATTGTACCGCGGCAGCGTTAAGCAGCAGCTGCAGCAGCCGCAGCAGACTCAGCAGCAGCAGAGACCACACAGTCGACAACATCAACAATGATCACGATGTTGACCAAGAATATGATGATAAAGATGGCAACACTGCGAGGATCATGACCACAATCACAACAACGACATCACTGGTGAAGACGACAATAACAACAACGGTAGCGATGACAATGACAACGACAACGACGACAACGAGAACGACAACAACCGCGACAAGGTCGACAATGATGACGACGACGACGACGACGACGACAGCCGCTGCCGCCGCCGCCGCCGCCCCCACCGCCGCCACCGCCACCGGCCCCCCCACCACCCCACCACCACCACCACCACCACCACCACCACCACCACCACCACCACCACCACCACCACCACCACCACCACCACCACCACCACCACCACCACCACCACCAACACCAACACCACCACCACCACAATGACAACAAATTAGACAACTCCGGAGACGACAATATCAAAGAAGATGATGACAACAACGACGACGACCACCACCACGACGACGACGACCACCACCACCACCATGCCGATCACCACAATGACGACGACGACCAACACCACCACGATGACAACCACGACAACGATGGCGATGACGACGATGATGACAGCGACGACAACGACTACGACGGCGATGACGACGACGACCACGACTATGACGACCACGACCACAACCACGACAGCGACCACGACCACGACCACGACCACGACCACGACAACGACCACGACCATGACCACAACGACAATGACGACAACGACGACGACGACGACAACGTCGACAACGTTGGCAAACGCAATGTCAACGACAGCAATGACGACGATGATGACGATGACGATGACGACGACGATGACAACGACGGCGACAGCGACGACGACGAAGATAACGACGACGATGAAGATAACGAAGACGACGACGACGACGATGACGACGACGACGACGACGATGACGACGACGACGACTATGACGACGACGACGACCAGGACGAAGATGACCACCACAACAACAACAACGACGACGTCGTCGAAGACGACGCCGACGAAAACGTCCACAACGACAACGACAACAATGACAACGAAGGGGATGAGGACGAGGAGGAGTAGGAGGAGGAGGAGGACGCCGCCGACAGCGACGACGACGACGACGGTGACAACAGCGACGACGACGACGACGACGATGACCACAACGACGACGATGACGCCGCCGCCGCTGCCGCACCACTGCAGCCCCTACTAAAGATCACTGTGCAACGACGACGACGATGACGACAACGACGACGACGACGACGACGACAATGAGAACGACGACGACGACGACAACAACGACAGTGCCACGGCCACGACTACCGCCGCTGCCAACGGCGACGACGATGACGACAGCGACGACGCCGACGACAATGGCGATGATGACGCAAACGCTAAGGGTGACAACGCGACGATGGAGACGATGGCGACGAGAACATCAATGACAACGACAGTACCGCCATGGTACCGACGCCACCGGCACCGCCGCCACTGACAGATCAGACCTGCCACTGATAATTTACAGAAACAAACCCGTGACCCTCACCACCCACCTCAGACGATGCCACATAGGCGAGGATAGACGCGAGGACAGGCGTGCTGCACGGCGATGCGAGAAACGCAAACGTCACGCCTGCAAGCCACATCTGAACCGGGGAGGGCAGATTCGCCGCCGCTCTCTTTGCGTCGAAGTCACCGAAGAAAGATGGCAGCTGCAGCGGCAGCAGCCCCAACAGATTGAGCCCCATTGCCATGGTCACAAGGGACACTGCTATCGGCAGGCCCTGCCCAACCTGCCCGTACGCCTTGCCCGCCAGCGCTGCTGCTATGCCGAGCCCAGCGAGCGAGGTGGACAGGCCCAGAGCGAAGGAGAAGGAGTCCAGGGCGAGCTGGGTTCGACTCTTGCCCTGCTCAAATCCGCCAATGTAGCCAACTGTCAGTGGAAGTACGCTGAGGGTGCAGGGCGAAAAGCTGGTAACGAGCCCAGCGAACAGGATGATCCCCACGAGGCCAGGGCTGAGGGGCCCTGCCGCTAGCTGGGATCCAACCACTTGGTTCACCTCCTGGCTGGCGAAATAAATGGTTTCCTCTATCCAGTCCTGAACCGCGTCTTGATCCACGCCCAGAAACGCGGCTGCTGCCAAGGCTGCCGCTGCCGTCACACCGAACCATAGCAACGTGCTGCTTTGGGATCCAATGGCTGCAGACGGCTGAAAGCTTCCAGGCCCGATGGACGGCTGAGATCCTCCGTTCGCATCTCTGTTTTCTTCTCTAAGCTGCAGCGGGGCAGAAGCAGCAGCAGCCGGAGAACCATCGTGGCAGCAAGTGGCAGATGGGGACGGCTGGTTGACTCCCTCTGCGGCAGCGAGGGAAGCAGAAGAGGACGACGTTGCTCGATCTTCTGCGGAGCTGGCGGCTACATCAGGCGATTGCTGCGCCTTGCTGCTGGCGCAGCAGACTACTGCGCCCAATTTCCTCAGCCGCTGAGCGCGGCCCTGCTGCACCAGAACTTTCCCCCTTTGGACCAGAGCAGAAGGTTGCTGCCGCCGCATGCAGCCAGCTGCGGCCGACGCTGACGCCACAACTCCTGCCGCGCACGGCGCAGGAGCCGGAGCCAGTTGACAAGGAGCGAGCGAGAGGGAACCCATAGCGTGCGGTCTGTCTACGCGCATACGTGGGAGGGAAGGGGAGAAAGCTGAGAGGAAGGAGAGAGGCGCCAAAACAGACGAAGAAGCGGCCGAAGATCCGCAAGTCAGCTGCAAACGAAAGTCCAAGGTCATGCTCAAGGAGCCAAGGAACCGCAACGAAGATCGACCGTGGAGGCGTCGTGCGCGTGAGGCACGTGTGCGAAAGCAACGAAAGCAGTTGGTCGCAGAGCTCTGGGAACCGAGATGTTGGGCTCACCTCTTTGTGCCACGTCGACGTGGAACCCTGGAAACAAGCCACGTGGCGCGGAGAGTCAGCTGACAGCCACACTGGAAGAGCTGAACGGGAGCCCACATCAGTCAACAGCAGTGCAAAACATGCAAGAGTAAAGTGACCGAATAATCCTCTTTACAGTCCCCATTGGAGGTGTCACATGTACAATAACCTCAGCACATCAAACCTTCCTGGTTCATGGAATTGCAAAAACTCCAACTTAATTGCATTGGTCAAGGAATTGCCTACCCAGGCCATTGGGTCCCTTGTGCCATCGTTGAGACTAACATGGAAAATTGGAGTGTACAATTGGCTCATTGGTCTAGTGTGGGCATCTTCAATTGCTTCTCTTACGTATCAGACGTACAAAAGTCCCTAAACTTCAAGCGTGGGTGATTTTATCCTTACATTCGTGGCCCAATATGCGTCGACCTCAAGATTCCTACGCACAGGCCAAGGACATTCTCGCCACTTGTCTCGACCTTCGGTGCTTGCACGAGTCTTAAGCACGTTTCTAGCATCCATGAGTTCGCACACCTCGCAATGACAACAATGAACTGAGCCAACGTAGTCTGCAACAAGCAACAGTGAATAACGAAGACTTTCTATGGACCAGCACACAGCCCGTAACACTTTATAAACAAACCACACAGAAGCCGTAGGCTTTGCTGTGTGCCATTTGTAGAAATGGCACATCTCCAACGTCTCAAAAGACCAACCCAGTGACGGACCCCTCTGGCTCGGCAAGTCGTTCGCCTTCATCGGCTACATTGCAATTGCCCCCTAGAGATATGGGACAATTGACACGATGGAAGCCACCGGCCGACAAGCTTGCATTCATGAACGCTTGTACCACAAATTTTTAGGGCTCAAGAGCCTCAACAGCTATGTATACCAACAATTCACCCCAACTATGGAGGAGCTTTAGAATGTGTGCGCGGTAAGTAGTGCGAGAAAAATGGCCACATCTTGATTGAACCCCAAATCCGACCAACACTTCATGAACCATGCTTATTTAAAAAATTCCAAAGGAGAATCTTTGGATTTTTGGGGTTTTGGAGCATGCAGTGACAAAGTCACCGCGTGCTCTGATGCATCAAGGGGGTCTTGCTGCTGTCCAAGATCTCTGTGCCCAGCAAGCAAACCCTGTACTCCAATATGCGGAAGTGGATGACTCGAATCAAACTTGTAACCGAAAAAACCATCAAGTACAAGTATGGTACAGGGAAACAGCGGCGCAACACAACTCAGCTTAATGCTCTGACACAACCTGCCCCATCCAAGGGTGCAACACTTCGCTAGGTTATCAAGGCTTACGTTGCAAGTATCTCAGCACGGTCACCGTACTTTCAGGTGAAATGGCCTCCAGGTTGTCACGGCAGCCTCCT
This sequence comes from Penium margaritaceum, assembly GCA_023375785.1. Classification (NCBI taxonomy): domain Eukaryota; kingdom Viridiplantae; phylum Streptophyta; class Zygnematophyceae; order Desmidiales; family Peniaceae; genus Penium; species Penium margaritaceum. The sequence continues at coordinate 61,746 of SZWC01005094.1, read as the reverse complement.
CTCCACGCTGGTAGCCACTGCTAGACTTCCTGGGTNTATGCGGAAGTGGATGACTCGAATCAAACTTGTAACCGAAAAAACCATCAAGTACAAGTATGGTACAGGGAAACAGCGGCGCAACACAACTCAGCTTAATGCTCTGACACAACCTGCCCCATCCAAGGGTGCAACACTTCGCTAGGTTATCAAGGCTTACGTTGCAAGTATCTCAGCACGGTCACCGTACTTTCAGGTGAAATGGCCTCCAGGTTGTCACGGCAGCCTCCTCTCCACGCTGGTAGCCACTGCTAGACTTCCTGGGTCGTCAGAGGACTTCTGAACCTCCTAGCCACACTGGCAGAGTGCTGCCAGGCTTACTGGGTCGAGAGAGGGGAACTCCAACAGATTCCTTCTAGACTCGATCAGCACTGCACAGACCGAGGTGACGCCAGACACTAACTCTGGGCTCAACGCCTAGACACAGCTCCTGGCTCAGAGATGAGCAACGTCTTGAGAGGCAGCCGTAGGCTCGTAGCAAGGCTGCTCTTCAGTCCTGGGCATAGTCTGGCCACCTCTTCTAGGTAGTCAGGCCTTCAGGTAGTCAGGGGCGTCCACCAACCCAAGCTGGTAGAAGGCTGCCAGGCTCATGTGGGTCTTCAGGTGAGAGAGCGTCTGCAGATTCTTGATCAGAGGCATTGTCTGGCAAAGATGGACTGCTGGTGCAACTGGTAGAGTTGGTGGAGTTGTTATTTAAGTTGTGTTGGAGTTACTGGACTGACTGAGTCCAGTTTTCTTTTATGCTGAGATCCTGGCAAGTTGACCAGCTGCATTGTGCCCAGAGAAAGCTTCATGCTGCAAGGTCATCGTTTCCTCTTCACGGAATCTAAGGCACGCAGCTTCCTCCTCAAGGAAGCTTCCTAAATGCTGGAAACTTGGCCGTGGTCCCAGCTACTGAGTCGTGCATGTTGCCTCTGACGCAAGGCGGTCCCCACTCTTGGCTCCGCATGCAGCTGCTGAGTCGTGCATGTAGTAGCTGATGCAGTTGCTGAATCTTGCATGTAGTAGTTGATGCAATATTGAGTTGTGCATGCATCACCTAATGTAGAGTGGTCCTTGCTCCAGAGCCCTGCTTGCATGTGCTGATGCAAGAGATCCCCGCAGTCCAGTCTGGTATAGCCACACCCTGACTGGTCTGGGTCAAGTACCCAATAGTGCTTGCTTGCATTGCGCAACTGCTGACCAAGCTGGGCCAGAAGGCATGCACAGTCCTGCTGTGCATGCAGCACTCAAAGATCTAGGCTCCTTTCCCCCCTTGGACCTGGATGCCAGAATTAAATCTGGCCTGTACATTAGAAATTCCCTGTCAAGCCGCACCCGGGTATTTACGGATGAAAGTTCGTAACTTCGCGTACAAACCTTCGATTGTCGATCTGACTGCGCCATGTCGAAGCTGTCGCTAGCGTAGTTATCGCTCACTGTAACACCTCCCCTTGATAGGTGTGCTGATGAATGCAGAGACTGTCGTATTTTTTTAGTAGAGAAATGAGTGATCGGTGGAGGTTTTAGCTGCCCGAAAAAAAAGTCTTCTGTCAAAAGAGAATTCTTAGGTGTTCTCCGGCTGCTGAAATTTCTTAGGAAAAAACGGGGCTAGAATCGGTTGAGTATCGCCTTGGAAACGCTCGTTCTGAGCTTTCCTGGATTTTTTCGGGGCCGTTGTCTAGTTGGAGCTGGTCGGATGGAGTAGAAAAAATTATATTGGGTGAGGCCGGGTTCACCTACCCACTCACCACCGAGGTTGTTTCATGCAGAAGCAACCTCCCACTGCCCAAGCCACCGTGTCTCTCATGCACGGGCTTGGCTGTGCAGTGGAAGGCCCCAAAAGCTTCCACTGACGAGGCGCTAACGAGGCGGGACCGCTGCTTGGGACCGCCTGCTTGGACCGCCATCCTGATGTGGCCACCTCTAGCCGATGAGTATAAAAGCTCACCGCCAGTCCGTCTTTTCTGATGCTGTAGCCTTTTGCTCCCCTTGTCACTCCAACCACTTGCTTTGACAACTCCACTCTGCTGCTTTTGTTTCTTGCTCCAGCCATGTCCAGCTGCTACAACCCGACTTCGCCGTAGCTTAGGCACTTAGCGTGCCCCACGTCCATTCTTGGTCAGCTCCTGACACTTCCGGACACCTCTGGCGGCTTCAAAATCATGGTGTCGTCTCCGCCGTTGCAGCTGCTCTGGTGGTCGTCGCCGACGTTTTTTGGACATTGCTTCCTGATTTCGTTGGTCCTAAAACTTGTTTCCCCACCTTTTGTGGCGAGTATCCGGGCTGCCCTTGACGGGTACCGTACTTTCTGTCGACCAGAAACGCGCCCCTTCCACCTTTTTTTTACACGCAGGCGGCTGCGTCGATCGGAGCTTGCCACCGCTCCACTGGCCATGGCCTTGGCCTCGCGCTGCTTCTGCGTGTCCCTCTGCCACCGTTCGTCGCTCAAGGGACGGACTTCGGTCCAGCTCCCCTTTTTTCTTCTTCAGCTGGTCCTCTCGAGCGGAGGCCTTGCGGGAGGCCTCACTCGCAGATCGTCGGCCAGCCACCCTGCCATCGCGTCAGTGGGCTTCGCGCCAGCCTACCGTCACGGAAGGACCTTGCCGCGTCGGTGCCTGCCATCGTGGCAGGCCCTTTGGCCCAGCTCGCCGTGCTGTTGGAGCGACGTCCAACATGGACGTCGATCCCCTCCTCCCTCGCTCGACGTGGCTCCTCTGAGCCCCTGTTTCACTCGCTTCATCGAGCTTTCATTTTTTTTCCTCGGTCGTGCTATTCTGCTCGCAAACCACCGCGCGCCACAATTCGACCTAGAGCTCCGTTCCGCAACCGCAGCTTTCGCCTCATATCGGCTGCTTTTTGCTTCCGTGACGCTGCTCTTCCTTCTTTTTTTTTGCACATGGTGATGTCAATCATGTTTCGCCACTGTGAGCAGTCATTTCCAATTTGTAAAAATGGTGCGGCAGGAGCTGCTGCAACGAGGGCATAAGCAGTTGCTTACTGCAATTGGTTGTTGCTTCTCTAGCTACTACCACTACTTCTTTGCTGCATCGGCTGCTGCTCGAAATGTAGTAGAAGGAGGGTCCAAGCGGCGAGATGTAAACTCGCCCTCAAGGGGAGAAAACCCAAACTGGATTTTGGCTGCTGCTGGAATAAAATCTGAATTCCGGCAGTTTTTTTATCAAGCAGGCTACCCGCAGTAGATGAGAGACGTTTCCCATTGTTTTTCCTGTGCAACTACTACTTTTACTGCTGTTTGCTGCTTCCACCTTCCAGAAGGCACCTCACACGAGGTTGGCTAATAGCTCTAATTCGCACAACGGTCGAGCTTAGCCACGTAGCTCGTGATCACGAGCTCCTTTGAGGCCGTTCCCGGACCTCAAACTCCTCGCCTTCACTCCAACAGCTGCTCTGACTGTTGCACTGCTGCTTCAAATCCTGCTGTGGGATCAGTTGCTGCTGAGCATGCTGTTCGTAAAGTTTGACTTGCGACCGTGAGGAGTGGGCTTGCTCCTCCACAAATTTTTGCCTTCAGGTGGAAATCCGAAGATGTGGTCCTCGTCTCCTCTAGACGTCCGACGTCTCTGTCGCGAATTTTGACAGGCTGCAGAATCTGGTGTTGAGCAGCTGTGAGAAGATTGCGCATGTCGCCAGTCTCCATGCATGCTGCCTTCATCAAGACGGGCTAATTGCTTCCACCTGCCACTCTGACAGGATTTTCCCCTGGAGTGTAACTGCTTTATTCATGCATGCCACCAGACACGTGGTGGGTTTATTGCGTCCACCTACAGCCCTGGCAAGATGTTATCATGAAGCTCAATTGCTCTATTTGTGCACGCCACCTGACACCACGTGGGCTTACTACCTCCAGCTGTCACTCGCCCAGGATTTTGTCTGCCTCTAGCTCGCTACATTGCGTGTTGCTTCAAGGCTTGAAAAAACGCCTTCACTCCGCCTTCCCCTCACTCTGGGATTTCCTTTGTTGTTCCTCTAGCAAAGTGAGCTGCTGTTGACAGAATGTGTTGCTGGCGATGTCACAACTACTCCAGTTGAAGCCGACGTCAACATTGTAACCAACTATTGCGTTGGACTTCTGACCCCTATTTTTTGTTTTAGGAGTCCCTTTTTCTCTTTCTTCTCTTCTTCGTTCGCTATTGCCCGCTTCACGTCATGGAACAGGTCTTGCGGTTATGTGAAGCACATGTCAAACTGTTGACGAGCGTCTCTGCCTTGGTGCACTCGTCAGAGCTGCGCCGATGGTGGTCTGCTGCCCCGTAGCTGCCACCATGTTACTTCCTCTTGTACCGACGCTGTGTTGATACACTTGCAGTCTGGAAGGTCAATATGTGAGCTCCCACATGCTCTTGGCTCCATATACGAGCATTGCTGCATCACTATTGCTCTTATAGGTCGTAGGCTCGCTTCTGCTTGGCCGCCTGTTGCATTGGCAGTGTATGCTTCTGTCGCGTTGGCTCTGTACAAGCTCATGAAGAGTGAGCTTGTCACGCGCTTTGAGGCTCATGTGAACCTCTGTTTGCTGTTGAAGACGCGTCCACTTCAGCTGCTCTCCTGCACTGTCAACATTTAGCTGCTGGGTTGTCTTCTGTTGGATGGAGTATGAGAACTCCGTCTGGGATGCGGAGCCTTGTCCACTTCGTTGGTCAGCTTGTGGACGTTTGGCGAGGCGTCCAAACCTATGACCACTGGTGCCGATACTTTTCTCTCAAATAGGCACTGTTGTTGCGACTGTTGCTTGTTGCTATCAGATTGCTGATGGGAGTCTGGTTCCTCGGTCACCACTCCACCCTCCATGAGCTCCTACAAGACGGCTGCTAGCCTTGGCTCTCTGGCAACCTGTGCTGTTGCCGATGGCTTCCCTACTTGCGATTCGCAAAGCAGTGCATGGAGTGATGCCGACCCTTGTAACATCATCACGTGGGTGTTTGAGAAGTACTTTTGCTTGTCGTCAGCTGCTGTTTGTGGCGCTTGAAAGCCTGGTGGCACTACTACATGCTTTGACTGTTGCAATGGTGCCATTGTGGATGCTTCAAGGGATACCACAAGATTCTACACGCTTCCTCCTTAAGCAGATGAATTAGACTTTGCATGTTGAGGATAGACAGGATCTGACATGTCTGGAGAAGAACTAAGCTCTGGCTGATGTGTAGATGGCTGATGTGATGCTGATGAAGCCTTATTCAGCTGCAAGGCCTCATTCTATTGCTGGATCTGCGCCACTTGACCTTCAAGTTGAGCTGCCTGGGCAGCTAGCAGCTCACAGGTATGCCGCTCCCGTTGGCAAAGGAGCTGCTGCTTGCCAATCTATTACCGCTGCTCTATGCTTTCATTCTTGAAAGCTTGCTCCCTAGTTGTCTCATGCTGACCTGTATCAAGTAGTCGTGGTACGAGTGCCACGGATTGCACCTCCATTACAGCGTGTTTTGGCTGAACAACGTAAAGTTGTATCATGCCGTATGTTGTAGATCATACCACTGGGATCTGTCCTGCCGTGAGAGCTTGTGGCATAAACTATGCCACATGTGCTTGCAAGACTGCTGCAGTTGATGACGATGGTAGTTGTGCCAGTTGAAGCCAATGCTGCAGATGCACCTGTTGCTGAATCTGGGACAACTATTCCTGAAGCTGTGGACGGTGAGCTTCAAAACTCATGCCCTCCGTTTTGGAAGGTAAGAGTGAAAGACACTTGTCAGTTAACTACTGCCACAAGGCTTCATTTGCACGCATGTTGTTGTGGCGTTCCCTTATTCGAAGCGCCTTCTCTCTTGAGCGCTTCGTCACCTCAGCTACTGCTTGCTCTCTCCTTGGACCAAATCCTTGGTCCATGCACAAGCTTGACGCTTAGAGGCCATTCAGCTGTTGAGACTCCATTGTGGGCTCTCCATATTGAGCTCGCGCAAAGCGTCCTCAATATCTCCATGTGTCCAGGGTCGCCACGTCACGCGCTTACCTTGCCACTGCTGAGTGATGACAGTCGTTGTCATCCTTTGAAGCTTGAGCTTTAACTACTATTTCTTGCTGGTGGCACGGGTCTTCTACTCTAATCGCATGTTGAGCATGTCCAGACGTCCTTGTGCTCTGATACCATGTTCGGGTTTTTGGGGCCTGTAGTGACAAAGTCAACGTGTGCTCTGATGCAACAAGGGGGTCTTGATGTTGTCCAGGATCTCTATGCCCAGTAAGCAAACCCTATACTCCAATGTGCGGAAGTGGAAGACTGGAATCAAACTTGTAATTAAAAAGGCTATTAAGAACAAGTATGCTACAAGGAAACAGCGGCAAAACACAGCTCAGCTCAATGCTCTGATACAACCTGTCCTATCCTAAGGCACAACACCTTGCTAGGCCGTCAAGGCTGTCGTTGCAAGTGTCTCAACATGGTCACCGTACTTTTAGGTGAAATGGCCTCCGCGTTGTCAGGGCAGCCTCCTCTTCACGCTGGGAGCCACTGCCAGCCTTACTAGGTCGTAAGAGGACTTCTGACCCTCCTAGCCAAGCTGGCAGAGTGTTGCTAGGCTTATTGGGTCGACAGAGGGGAACTCCAATACAGTCCTTCTAGACTCGATCAGCACTGCACAGGCAGAGGTGACGCCAGACACTAACTCCGGGCTCAACGCCTAGACACAGCTCCTGGCTCAGAGATGAGCAACGTCCAGAGAGGTAGCCGTAGGCCCGTAGCAAGGCTGCTCTTCAATCTCAGGCATAGTCTAGCCACCTCTTCTAGGTAGTCAGGCCTTCAGGTAGTCAGGGGCGTCCACCAAACCAAGCTGGCAGAAGGCTCCCAGGCTCACGTGGGTCTTCAGGTAAGAGAGCGTCTGCAGAGTCTTGATATCAGACGTTGTCTTGCAAAGATGGACTACTGATACAACTGGTAAAGTTGATGGAGTTGCTGTTGAAGTTGTGTGGTAGTTACTAGACTGACTGAGTCCAGTCTGCTTTTCTACTGGGATCCTGGCAAGTTGACCAGCTGCACAGTGCCCAGAGGAAGCTTCCTGCTACAAGGTCGTAGTTTCCTCCTCAAGGAATCTTCCCGGTCTAAGGCACACAGCTTCCTCCCGAAGGAAGCTTCCTGAATGCTGGCAACTTGGCCGTGGTCCCAGCTGCTGAGTCGTGCATGTTGCCGCTGACGAAGGGCGGTCCGCACTCTTGGCTCCGCATGCAGCTGCTGAGTCGTGCATGTAGTAGCCGATGCAGCTGCAGAGTCGTGCATGTGGTAGTTGATGCAATGCTCANAGGAAGCTTCCTGCTACAAGGTCGTAGTTTCCTCCTCAAGGAATCTTCCCGGTCTAAGGCACACAGCTTCCTCCCGAAGGAAGCTTCCTGAATGCTGGCAACTTGGCCGTGGTCCCAGCTGCTGAGTCGTGCATGTTGCCGCTGACGAAGGGCGGTCCGCACTCTTGGCTCCGCATGCAGCTGCTGAGTCGTGCATGTAGTAGCCGATGCAGCTGCAGAGTCATGCATGTGGTAGTTGATGCAATGCTCAGTTGTGCATGTACCACCTGATGCAGAGTGGTCCCTGCTCCAGAGCCCTGCTTGCATGTGCTGATGCAAGCGGTCCCAGCAGTCCAGTCAGGTGTAGCCCTACCCTGACTGGTCCGGGTCAAGTAACCAGCAGTGCTTGCTTGCACTGCGCAGCTGCTGACCAAGCTGGGCCAACACGCATGCACAATCCTGCTGTGCATGCAGCACTTAAAGATCTAGGCTCCTTTCCCCCCTTGGACCTGGATGCCAGAATTAAATCTGGCCTGTACATTAGAAATTCCTTGTCAAGCCGCACCCGGGTATTTACGGATGAAAGTCCGTAACTTCGCGTACAAACCGTCGATTGTCGATCCGACTGCGCCATGTCGAAGCTTTCGCTCAGCGCAGCTATCGCACCTCTAACATGGATGTGGTTGATTATTTTGGGATGTTATTTATAATTGCCTGGGTCAACAACCATAGAAAGAACATTGACCTCACAGCCTTGCTTTTACCTGGCACGTCACGGCATTGGTGATTTGGTCTCAAAAATGATCTAGCGATAGCAGAGGATAGACGTAGTTGGATTAATGGCTCGCCCGACTGTTCTCACATCGTTGACTGCATGGGTTCTACATCTTCAAGAGATAAATCCAACGTGGGACTATTCTCCAACTCCATCACAGAATTGGATGGACTTCGTGCACGTCATCCTCATCCGTATTGGAAAGATGAATGAAGAATCTTATGCAGGGTGCAAGTGCCAATGCTTGCATCAACAATCGAACGTTGCATGGTGAATGCAACATTTCTACAAAATCATCACTGATAGGGACCACGTCCTTGATAAAGTCTGTTTCTTCTACAACGGCCTCAAACACGATATAGAGTAAGCCTTAGCGATTTGGCATGGAAGGAAAGCATCTGCAAATTATCACAACATTTGATTGCATCCATAGTGCTGAGTACAAGGTGCGAATGCTAGAATCCAACGGCTGATCATCCCTAAGCCACCATCCATATCGTGGTAGAGGGTGTTTGAAGTGGAGGGATGCCTCGTCTCTGATGGAGACTAATGCCTTCAATCAAAGCGATCAATAAATGTACTGGACTTATAAAAAGTTCAAAATAAACCGGTGCACAACGCTTCGCTCTACAGAGCAGCGGTGTCCATAGTCGAAAATGGAAAGATGCCGGTGTCCATAGCCAAAAACGGAAAGACAACATTGTTTATAGTCGAAAATGAAATAACAGCGGTGTTCATGTTTATTGTGCTAGCAAAAACGAGAAAAAGGGACAACTATACCCACGCCCTCAAAGTCGGACTTCGCCGACTTCGAGTGCGAAGTGGACAGTGCTGACACTAGCCTCGTCCATATCAAGCAACCCTCTTGCGAGTTTGCAACTGCAAACTCCAAAACTTGCGTGTTCGCGTGTACCGCATCTGGCAACCCCCCCTCCCAATATCCGATGAACCCCCTACTTGAACTGGGGGGGTTGGGTTTTTTTTTTACTTGCTCGGGTACCTGCCGGGCCCCGCAGCAGCGGGGCCCGGCATATCCCCTTTATTTTATCACAGTGTGCGCCGCATGTCGCAAAACCCCTCCCCATTATTCGACAAATCCCCTACTTGAACTGGGGGGGTTGGGTTTTATTTCTTTACTTGCCCAGGTACCTGCCGGGCCCCGCAACAGCGGGCTCGGCGGATCCCCTTTCTTTTATCATAGCGTGCGCCAAATGTTGCAAACCCCCACCCCCCCCCAATATCTGACAAACCCCCTACTTGGACTGGGGGGTTTGGGTTTTAATTTTTTTACTTGCCTGGGTTCTTGCTCGGCCTTGTGGTAGCGGGGCCTGACAGATCCCCTTTCTTTTATCACAACGTGCGCCACATGTCGCAAAGCCCCCCCTAATATACGACAAACCCCCTAGTTGAACTAGTGGGTTTGGGTTTTATTTTTTTACTTGTGTGGGTACCTGCCGTGCTCCGCTACCGCGGAGCTCGGCAGGTCCCCTTTCTTCTATCACAGCGTGCGCAGTATGTCGCAAACCCTTCCAATACCATACAAACCCCTAGTTACACTGGGTGGTTTGGGTTTTAGTTTTTTACTTGTCCAGGCACCTGCTAGGCCCTACGGTAGCGAGGCCCGACAGAAGTTCTTTCTTCTCTCACAGCGTGTGCCGCATCCTGCAACCCCCCCAAACCCTCGACAAACCCCCTGGTGAAAATGGGGGGTTTGGCATGGTCATGGCGAGCTCGTAGGGAGGTTTTGCCACGAAACCCCTCCTGTAGGCTCGCAATGAAGGGCGAAGTTCGACTTCACCCTCGAAGTCAAAATCCATGTCAAATATGTTAAATTCATGAAATACATGTCAGCCATGCTCATTTTCGCTCGGACAATAAAAAACATGGGCACCTCTGTCATTTCGTTTTTGACTATGGACACTGTTGTCTTTCCGTTTTTAACTATGGACTCCGGCGTCTTTCCGTTTTCGAATGTGGACACCATCGATCTATCGATCGAAACGATGGGTATATTACAACACCGTCCCTTAAATCCGATATCGTATGACTGTCAGAAATGATGACAACAAGTAAAAGAGGGGGAAAGGTTACAAGGGAAGGAAAAACCAGGAGTCGAGAAATGACAAAGTACAAGATTAGGCGGTGAACCTCCTGTCCGGTCGGCAGATGCTCTACCAATTGATCGCCCATTTAAATGACTCTCAATGCCGGAAGAGTCGCACTGGCTACATCTTCCTCATTGGAGGAAACGACGTCTCGTGGCGGAGTGGTAAGCAGGGCTGCATCGCTCGCAGCATCGCCGAAGCAGAATATGTAGCTCTGGGTGTGGGCACGGCCGACGGTGTGTGGTTCGTGCGTTTATTGCGTGAACCACGTCAATCCATGTCCCCTGTTGTGCTTCGGTGTGACAACGAGAGCGCAAAGGCCATCACGAAGAACTCTAGTGTGTTTCATGCACGCACAAAGCTTATCAACGTCGAGTACCATTGTATCCGAGATTTGGCGGATCGAGGCAAGATTCAACTCATGTGGGTCGGCACCGACTCGCAGCGGGCTGATTATCTGACAAAGGCCATCAGCCGTACGATGTTTGTTGCGGTGGTACGTTCTGTGGGATTGCACCGTGCATGTATTGTGGATTGACCTTTGCTATTGTCATTGACCATAGTTGTGCTTGTGTTGTTGCTTGCGTCAGTTTTGTTACGTCGATGGTCCCGTTTGCTGTGTGGTCATAGGGGAGTGATATTGTACATACAGCTTACTGTGACCTCTTGGCTCACGTCCATTGCCTCGCAGAATCTTAATGAGGCGGAGGGCACAGAGAGTGGGGGAGCAGACGCGAGCCCGGCTGCTGTCGAGTAGTTGTAACTAGCCACCGAGTGCACTCCCGCCATCAGTGCACGTGTTGGCTACCTTCCTGGAGTGCTCACATCCAGTCTCTAGACATTCCAGTGTTGTACTGGCTTGTGTGTGAAATGAAAAGGCATGGTGATCCAGTTTAGTTCTACGTGTGAATCTGTAACAGCCGTGGGCTGTTTTGCGACTAACTGTGGAACCGAAAAGTAGGCCCTCAGAATAGTCGTCCCAGGAGGGAGAGCGAATGGTCGCCTCAGCCCTTTTGGCTGAGACGAACCGCTCAAAGAATGGACATAGTCGTCATAGGGCATTTTTGTAAACATGCAACCTAAAACCCTATAGTCCCACGTGGCACATCCACGTGGGAATAGGACCCTAGCGGCTAGCTAGAGAGGAGGAGGAGTAACGCGATGGATTTCTATCGCGGCACTCCTCTTGCCTCAAATGAGGCCAAGAGATTTTTTCCGGGCTGGAGTCGAACTGGACTCCAGCTCGTACTTATTTTCTTCGGCCTCAACTGCCCGAAACCTAGGCCTCGAGTTCCCGAAACATGGGAACTATTTTTAAACACCATCTTTATCTCTAAAAATGGTGCGTACGCTACATAATCGGTGTTGTTAGTTTAGGCTGACATAGGCCAGGATCCATTGATGCCGGACTCCGGTGCGGCAGGGTAGGCGCACAAGCGAAGGGTTCCTTGGCGAGCTGTTACGAGCCCGTGCGAGTGCTTGCGATCGCTTGCAATTTTTTGCGACGGGTAGCGAGAATGCGAGGAATTGGCGAGCAGAGGACAAACCCTCCAAAAAATGAGCGAGGGCTTGTCCACTGCCGCTGGTGGAAGTTCCGTGGCAGTCATTGCTTGGTGCAATGTCATTGGTTCCTGGTTTTGCATAGCTTCCTGTTGCTCTGTCGCAGCTGCCGAAGTTGCATTTTGTTTAGCAATCCGGCAGGTTTCACGGGTTTGCGGCAGGGAATTCCCGCATTTCCGGGGAGGCCAACGCATGGCCAGATGCTAGGCGTCTGCCGTACCCTCCATGTTCAAAATTTTGTACGCTGAAACTTGGCTAGCGCAATTATCGGTGCCGCAGGGGCTGCTGCAGGGGCTGCCACAGGGGCTGCCACAAGATTATTGGCGCGAATAGCAGTCCTGCGCGAAAATAGCCTCCGGAAATGTCCGCGAGATTCTTTGCGGCAGCCTCTGCGGCAGCCCCAGCGAAAGCGCTCGGTTTGTCGCACCGGAGTCCGACAGCAATGGATCTGGGCCATAGGGTAGGCCTAAACTCAGGTTGGGGGTTTTGTGGGACATGAGAGGTGTATGCCCATGTGAGTTGGAGCGAGTGCCGGCGAGCTCCAACTTACCGGCCGACGGTTGGACTCGACTAGCGAGTTCCACCATTTAGGCTCTCTCTTCCGCGTCTATGACTCTAACTCTTCACACATGTCACTGTTTCACCTACTGTCTGTTGCACCCCGACCACAGAGTCAAGAAATACACAAGGGTATGAGTTAATGGTTGTAATTTTTGTCTTTCTTAGAGTGCCCAACATATGCTCCATTCTCATTCTTGGCATTGTATGTATGTGCTATGCTCACTCGACATTTGTCATCAAAGAACAATTAATTATTAATAAAATTATCCATTATTATCAAATACACGATTTTTTTGTATTCCCACACGTCATTCCTGTGAACCACCTATGTTCCGCTCGGCGAAACAGCATGCGGGTGGGCTTCTCATCCTTGGCTTGTTGTAGAGACCCTCTGATCTTAACGGTTTCGATCAATGAACCGAGAAAACCCTGGCACGAACAGCACACCTCCGGTTATTTACAATTGAAGCCTGGACAGCGTGGCTTCTGCTCGTTTTCTCGGCGCGACACCGAAAGGGAAGAGTCCTCGCAAGCAGCAGGTCCACGTGGCGTTTTGGGTCATCTTGCCTGACGGGCATTCCGCCCCCACCGTGTCAAAAAAATCGCGGTCGTCGATTCGCGGAGATCGAGCGCTGAAGATGGCAGTGGGTATCGGCGAAAGGTTGCAATACATCGTAACAAGTGTAAACAGCAGGTCTTGAACCCAGGGCTTGGGAGCAAATGCCGGGAACCGGGCCGGCGCGCGCGGACTCTTTCAAATGTTTTCAGACTGCCCGCGCTAAGCCCCGCTGCCTGACTGGTGATGCAGGGTGACCAAGACCAGCGGGCAGAAACTGCAGGCGTCAGCTTCCATGACGTCATAAATCTTTCCATCCGCGCGCTACCCATGCTCTGAGCACATTGCACGCATGGATTTGGCGGCTAGAGCGTCGGACGCGACAGATCTTGGCCCAGATGGCACTTGCACTCAGAGCCCCGGCATGGCGATGTGACTGCAGCATCAAACCGGGAGTGCTCCAACGATCGCGTGAGAAAAGTGGCCTTTGTCTGACCCGAAAAGCCATGCGTCCTGATCTTGACGTCATCAAAGGGCTCCCGTCGACGACTTGGACAGGCTTCTGCGAAAGCCAATCGCTACCACTGCCTTCTGGAATTCGTTCGTTCCTCCCTCACTCGTGCGCCAAGCCGCAGTGGCCATCTCTCGCACCTCATCACGCATCAGCCGCGCTCGGCTGTGGCGATCGTTTCCCCCGCAGGATTTGCCTGACCAGCGCGGGCAGGCATTGCGCTCTTCAGCTTGCGGAAACCATTGTTGCGGATTGGCAGCTGCACCCGCTGGCCAGAAGTTGGCCGAAACGACGCGGCGCAAGTGATTCGGAAAGCTCGTGACCCCGCTTCGCGTTGCGTCCGTGTTTGGCGACCACCGCCTCAGTCACTCCCACGACGACCACCGTCGCCACCACCACAGCTACCGCCACCACCATCTGCAGCTGTCCCCTTGGTCGTCATCCGTCAACATTCGCCATGTCTTCAACGCCTTCCGAAGGCACTGGGGACGCAGCAAAGCAGCAGCAGCAGCCCGAGCAGGAACGAATCCAGAAGCCACAGCAGCAGGAGGACGAAGAAAATGGTTCAGCCGGAGCACCCGCTGCTGCTGCGTCCGACAAGGAGGGGGATGCGAAGAAGGACGGGGAGGCGGCCAGCGATGAAAAGGATGGTGAGGCTGGGGAAGGGGATGAGAAGAAGGACGGCGAGGGCGAAGGGGAGGGCGGAGACGAGCTGTTGCTGTATCCTCTGCTGGTGAAGGNCCACAGCTACCGCCACCACCATCTGCAGCTGTCCCCTTGGTCGTCATCCGTCAACATTCGCCATGTCTTCAACGCCTTCCGAAGGCACTGGGGACGCAGCAAAGCAGCAGCAGCAGCCCGAGCAGGAACGAATCCAGAAGCCACAGCAGCAGGAGGACGAAGAAAATGGTTCAGCCGGAGCACCCGCTGCTGCTGCGTCCGACAAGGAGGGGGATGCGAAGAAGGACGGGGAGGCGGCCGGCGATGAAAAGGATGGTGAGGCTGGGGAAGGGGATGAGAAGAAGGACGGCGAGGGCGAGGGGGAGGGCGGAGACGAGCTGTTGCTGTACCCTCTGCTGGTGAAGGGCCCTGCAGGAGAGCAAGTGGAACTGCAGGTGCGTGCTCGGTCGGATCGCCCTGCTTGCAATCTCGAACAAAATGTGTGGTATCATTCTCTGAATCAAACCTGCGGTCCAAAAGTTTGTGGCCAGATCCGCGCCAGACTGCACGGATCCGTGCAATGCAGTTCGTTCTTCAGAATTGTGTGGGGATTTGTCCCCGGAATTGTATGATTTCCGACCCTTCGCCCGGAATCGTATGTGTCCAGGGCCCAGAATGAGTTTGTTCTCACCAACTTGACTTCCATTTCAGCAGCCATGGGGGACCATGGGCAGGACACTGGACAATTGTCGGACCCTGGACGGTTGTTGGGCCCTGGACAGTTGTCGAACCCTGGACAGTTGTCGGACCCTGGACAGTTGTCGGACCCTGGACAGTTGTCGAACCCTGGACAGTTGTCGGACCCTGGACAGTTGTCGAATGTCGGAAGGCACGCGGGTAGAGGAAGGGAGAAGAATCTGAGTCTCTCTTCAAGGGCAGGGATGTCCGACACAAGTGCAATTGCTGAGCAGCTGAATCATGCTGAGGATAGAGCACGCGCCGGCGGCCGTCCTTTGCTATGTGCAGTGGGGCGAAATTTCACCATGCTTCAACGTGAATCGGTGGTCATGGTCCGGGACACACTTTCGCTCCATAGTCAGAAAGCGCGCGGTGCACTGTGGTCACCAGGCCAGCTGAATGAGCTTGCAGTCCGCATGTGAGGACGAGGATGTTGCTGCTACTCTAAGCTCTCTCTCGAGGGGGACCCGAGGTGAACTGCACGCTCGCCGCGGCAATGGTGGCCCGTGTACCTTGCCGTGGTCTCTGAATTGTTGCTTTCATCTTCCACGCAGATTTTTTGTTACTCCCATCATCACTGTTACTGCAGTAACATCCCCCCCCCCTACTCTGCTACTGGTGCTGATAGTGGTGGTGGTAGTAGCAGCAGTGGCGGTGGTGGTTGTGTGGCGGTAGTGGTGGTAACAGTGGTGGTGGTGGCGATGGCAGTGGCGGTCATTGTGGCAGCGGCGGTGGAGGTGGTGGTGGTGGTGGTGGTGGTGGCGGTGGTGGTGGTGGTGGTGGTGGCGGCCGCGGTGGTTGGAGGAGCAATTGCTGCTGCTTTATCTGCTGACAGGGGTCCTGCATACATTCGTCATGACTGAAACCAGTTGTGACCACACCACTGCCACTGCTACTGCCACTGCAACCCGCATGTCATCGCTATTTCCATGTCATCACCAATGATGGCATCGCTGCCGCCAATGCTGTCAATGCCGCTGCTTCTTTAAATGGCATCATCTATGTCATGCAGTTGTCTCGCTGTTGCTGTTGTTGCCATGGCCATGTTGCCAACACCGCCGCTGTTGTTGGGGTTGGCACTGGCATCGATGGTGTTGTTGTCACTGCCCTTGCTGTCGCCGCAGCCGGCGCTGTTGTTGCCATTGCCGTCACCATCGCCGCTGCCACTGTCTCCGCCAGCACTGCCACCGCCGTCATTGTAGTTGTCATCAGCATCATTATTCGCTTAGGGTGGGCAAAAATATTGTATCGAGTCAATATTTATATCGATATCGACCCTCGATATCGATATCGATATCGATATCGATATCGATATCGATACGATATCGATATTGACCCTCAACAGGGGCCCCCCCCGGACCCCCCCTCTCACACCCCCCCTTCCGCCCCCCCGGACCCAATATATCGAGGTCAATATCGAAATATCGATATCGATATCGATATCGATATTGACCCTCAACAGGGGCCCCCCCCGGACCCCCCCTCTCACACCCCCCCTTCCGCCCCCCCGGACCCAATATATCGAGGTCAATATCGAAATATCGATATCGATATCGATATCGATATTGACCTTCAGTCAAAAAAATTATCGAATATAAAAATATCGATATCGATATCGATATCGAAAATATCGATATCGAAATATCGATATCGACAATATTCCCACCCTATATTCGCTGCCGTCATCCTTGTCCTTCTTTTTCGTAGTTATTATCCTTGTTCTCGTAATCTTTGCGGTTGCTGTTGTTGCAGCTGCTATTGTCATCGTTTTGCCCTTATAGTTGTTCAAGTTGTCAGGTTCTTGTCTTGTTGTAGTGCCATCGTTGTTGCCTCTGCCGCTCTCGTCTTCGCTGTTGTTATTGTGGTGGTAGTGGTGGTGGTGGTCTCCATCATCGTCGTTGTTGTAGTCGCGGTTGCGGTCGTGGTGGTAGGGATGGCCTCGGTTTTGAACCGAACTCGGTTTTGGGACCAAAACCGAACCGAAAAAACCGAACCGAAACCGAAACCGAGTTCGGTTTCGGTTCGGTTTCGGTTTTGGCCCAACCAATACCGAATTCTTATAGTACTCAGTCTGTAAGTGGTTCGGTTTGGGTTTTTTTTTGCTTTTCTCACCAAAAATTGACCAAAACTGACCATAACCGACCTAAAACCGACCAAAACCGACCTAAAACCGACCAAAAACTCACAAAAATTGATCAAAACTGATCAAAACCGACCAAAACCGACCAAAACCGACCAAAACCGACCTAAAACCGAAACCGAAGCGGTTCGGTTCGGTTTCGGTTCTATGCTAGAGGGAAAAACCGACCTGTAAAAAAAAACCGAAACCGAAAACCGAAAAACCGAAAACCGAAAAACCGAAAACCGCGGTNGCCGCGGCCGCCGTCGTCGTCGTCATCGTCATCGTCGTCATCGTCGTCATCGTCAGTTGTTGTCGTCATCGTTGTCGCCGTGGTCATTGTCGTGGTCGTCGTGGTTGTCGTGGTCGTTGTCGCCGTCGTCGTCGTCGTCGTCGCCGCCGTCGTCGTCGTCGTCGTCGTCGTCGTCGTCGTCGTCGTCGTCGTCGTCGTCGTCGTCGTCGTCGTCGTCGTCCTCGTCGTCGTCGTCGCCGCCGCCGCCGCCGCCGCCGCCGCCATAGTTGTCGTCGTCGTCGTCGGCGGCAGCATCTCCGCTGTCGTGCTCATTGTTGCTGCTGCTGTCATGGCCATCATTGTCCCGGTCGCCCCTTTTTTCTCTGTTACCATCCTTGTTGTTTTAGCTGTCCTCGTCTCTGTCGTCCTCATCAGCTTCGCCTTTGACATTGTAGACATCACAGTTGCTACCATTGTTTCGTCCTTGTCGTCAACATTTACTTCTTTCTCCTCCTTTTGATTCTGGTTGTCAGCGTTCCTCTGGTGCCTCCGTCACTGATGCTGCCGCTCCTCCAACCTTTTGCAAACCCCCTCACACACCCTGTTGTTCCTCTTCACCACCCATGTTAACTTCCCTCGTTCAACATGCAGGTGAGTCCATCAGACACGGTGATGGACCTGCGCCAGTTTCTGGCAGACACGCCGGAGACCTGTTTCTACACGTGCTACGACCTCATCCTCGCGAAACCCGACGGACTCCGATACCACCTCGTGGACTTCGTCGAGATCGGCGACGTTGCCGATGTCGCTGCTGGCGGCTGCTCCCTTGAGATGTTCAACAACTTCTACGACGAGCGTGCGGTGCGGGTGCACGTGAAGCGTGTGCGCGAGCTGTGCTCCATGGCTGGCTCGTACTCTTCCCTGTCCACCCTCATCGCCATGGACTACGAGTCTGCGAGGGGGCTGGCAACAGAGAAGGACCTCAACGTGGAGCCGGAGGGAGAGGGGGAGAAGGGTGAGGAGGGGCAGGGGCAGGAGGGGGAGACTGCTGTCGGGGAGCAAGAGAAGAAGGATGAGAAGAAGAAGGACGAGAAGAAGGAGAAGGAGAAGAAGGGCAGGGGGCGGGGGAAGAAAGACAAGGAGAAGGAGCTGCAAGAGCAGAGGGAGAAGGAGCAGAAGGAGAGGGAACAAGAGAAGCTGCGGAGGAAGCTGATGCTGGTCGACGAGGAGTTGGAGAAGGGCATCGGGTTCGCTGACGAGGATGCCGAGAAGAAAAAGGGCCTACTTCAGTTGATTGCCCCGAAGGACAGTGATGACAATGTGCCAACGTGCGTGGAAAGCATCGCCTTCTCCACGTTCAACCCGGTTCCAGGTCACAGAAGGTGCGGCATGATTGTAAACCCTAAAACCCCAAGCTGAACCCGCACTCTGTGTGTTGGGTGCATGAGAGTGGTCATATGTTATGGCCACGGTTTAAGGTTTTTATGTCCCAACCAAGCATGATGCAGTTTGCTGTTGGAAAGCAGCATGATCTGACGAGAGAAGTAGAGGTGGTGAGGCTTGCTGTGCGTCTGCACGTTGCGCTGTTGCTTTGGGCTGTAGGATGGGGTTTGGCGAAGTTGAAGATGGGAGATTGCTTTTGCCTATTTTGTCTGTTTGTGTGGGTCTGTGCAAGGTTGTGGCAGCACAGGCTGAAGTCATTCTCCGTACCTACACCGGAGGAGGAAAATGTGCAAGATGTGTGGCTTGCCGTCAGCTGCAGTAGTCGCAGCATGCAGCTTGCTAGTGAACTGCAGTGGCAGCATGCGGTGTCCTGGGGTGTCTTGGGTGCCCTGCTATCCCTTTGTTTCCTCTTTTGCCTCACGTTTGTGTCTGTGCTGGGACGTGGCAGGCTGCAAGGCGATCTGCTGTACTTGGACGTAGTGACGGTGGAGGGCAAGTTGTTCTGTGTCACAGCGCACACACGTGGGTTCTACGTCAACCGCAGCGGCGGTAACCGCCGCCTCGACTGCCGCCCTGCCGAGCCCAACGTAGAGGCGTCCACTCTCGTGGGCCTGCTGCGCCAGCTCAGCCCTAAGTTTGCCTCTGGTATGGCACAGGTTGTGCAACGTGAAGTGATTCTTCGAGGTTTATGGCTTGGGGTGGGGGGGAGGAGGGGAGGGGGGGGGAGCTAGAATTTTCATGGCATGTGTGGTGTGCATGTCCGTCTGCTCATGTGCATTAGTGTGCGCGTGCCTCTGTGAGCGTGTGTCTTTGTGTGTTCATGTGCATGTGCATCTGCATGTGCATGTGCATGTGCATGTTCATGTGCATGTGCATGTGCATGTGGATGTGCATGTGGATGTTCATGTGGATGTTCATGTTCATGGTCATGCACATGTGCGTGTACATGTGCATGTCCTTGTGCATGTGAATGTGCACGTGTATGTGAATTTGGATGTAAATGTGCATGTGAATGTGGATGTGATCATGCATGTGGATGTGGGTGTTCCAGTATGTTTGCATTGCATGTGTGCGAGCGCGCGCATGCATACATTGTGCACCTGTGTGTTTCTGTTCTTGTGCATCCATGGGCAGCACTGAAGGAGGTGATGGAGCGCAAGGCCAACCGCCATCCGTTTGAGAGCATGGTGGCACCACTGCCCCCCGCGCCGTGGGTGGCGAAGCCCACGCAGGCGTCGGACCACATGCGCAGTGCGGCACGCGCGGAGGATGCACTGATGGCGCCGTTTGGAAGCGACGTGACTGGCGTGACTCGAGACTGGAATGAGGAGCTGCAGTCGTGCCGTGAGCTGTCGAGAGCCACACCTCAGGTCAGTGTGTGTGTGAGAGAGAGAGAGAGTGTCTTCTCACCCACTCACTGTGGCTGAGTGTGTGAGAGAGTGTGACCCACCCACTTTGGCTGAGTGTGAGTGTGTCTTCTCACCCACTCACTTTGGCTGTGTGTGAGAGAGTGTGACCCACCCACTTTGGCTGAGTGTGTGACCCACACACTTTTCTCTGTTGGTACCACACACCAACTTACACGCGCGCCCGCACGCGCGCATGAGCGCGCGTGTGAGTTGGTGTGTGGCTGTGTAGGTAGGCGCATGTGTTTTGAGTACGCATGCATGGAGAATCGCTTCCTACTAGGCCAGGCGATGAACCGTGTATTTTTACTTCAGAGGATTTGCAAAAGATCTTGTGAAATCTATTTTGTGTCGGTGCATGCACACACGCATGCATATGCATGCAGGACCGCATTCTACGAGACCGTGCCATGTACCGCGTGAGCTGCGAGTTCGCCGATGCCGCCATCCGCGGCGCCAAGGCCGTGATTGGTCGGTCGCTGCCGCCCATCAACCCGCACGACCCCGAGCGCATCCACATGTTTGTGCACAACTCTATCTTCTTCAGCTGGGCGGCGGACACCGACTTCGCCGCACTGCAGCAGATTCGTGAGGCGGAGCTCAAGGCGGAGGAGGAGGAGAAGAAGAAGAAGGCGGAGGAAGAGGGTAAGGGAGAGGAGGCTGCGAAGGCTGGGGATGTCAAGGAGGAGGGGAAGAAAGAGGTTGAGGAGAAAACTGAAGTGGAGGCTGAGGAGGAGGAGGAGGGGCCGAAGAGTAAGAAGGACAAGAAGAAGGAGAAGAAGGAGAAGAAGAAGGCAGAAAAGGAGAAGAAGGCAGAAGCAAAGGCAGAAGCAAAGGCAGAAGCAAAGGCAGCGGCAAAGAAGGATGCAGAGCCAGCCAAAGAAGCCAAGGGTGCGGAGGTTGAGGAGGAGGGAAAGTCGGGAGAGAAGGCAGCAGAGGGAGAGGGAGTGAAGGCAGCAGAGGGTGAAGGAGAGAAGGCTGGAGAGGGAGGAGAAGGAGAGCAGGCTGCGGCGGCGGCAGGCGCAGAGCCGGAGCAGGCATCGTACGCGTCGTCGAACAACGATCTGAAGGGCACGTTGGCAGTGAATCGTGCAGATGTGGAGGGGCTGTACACTCTCGCACTTGCCGTCATCGACTACCGTGGCCACCGTGTGATTGCACAGGTGTGTGCTTTCGCGCGTGTGTTTGGGCTGGCATGCAAATGCATGTAGCCTCTCATGGCATGGCATGGCATGGCATGGCATGGCATGGCATGGCATGGCATGGCATGGCATGGCATGGCAGAGTGTGTGCACAGAGTAACATCTCCCGAGAGCCGCAACGTGTTGGTGTTTTTGGCTACCACATGGTGTTCTTTTTTTTTACTGCTACATGGTACTGTGTTTTTGCAGTACCACATGGTATTGTTTTGCTGACTGCCACACGTGCTGCATGCTCGCGTGTAGCATCGCACAGACATCGCCCACACAGTGTTGTCATGCCCTTTGACAGCCTCGGCACAAATGTGGGTTCCAATAATAGGAGCAGATGGTGTTTGACGTTCTCTGCTTTGCATGTGTGGGCATGTGCGCGCATGTGTGTGCATGTGTGTGCATGTGTGCGCATGTGTGTGCATGTGTGTGCATGTGTGCGCATGTGTGTGCGCATGTGTGCGCATGTGTGTGCATGTGCGCGCATGTGTGTGCATGTGTGTGCATGTGTGCGCATGTGTGTGCATGTGTGTGCATGTGTGCGCATGTGTGTGCGCATGTGTGCGCATGTGTGTGCATGTGTGCGTATGTGTGTGCATTTGTGCTCATGTGTGCGCATGTGTGTGCATGTGTGCACATGTGTGCGCATGTGTGCATGTGTGTGCATGTGTATGCATGTGTGTGCATGTGTGTGCATGTGTGTGCATGTGTGTGCATGTGTGTGCATGTGTGTGCATGTGCGTACATGTGTCTGTGCAGAGCATCATCCCTGGCATTCTGTGCGTGCATGTGCGTACATGTGTGTGCAGAGTATCATCCCTGGCATTCTGTACGGGGACAGGTCAACGCAGATGCTGTACGGGTCAGTGGACAACGGCAAGACCATCAAGTCCTCCGACAAATTCCAACCCAAGGTACGGCATAGGAGCAGCGCTGCCGTATGGAGAAGCAGTAGATGTAATGCAGCTGTAGTATGGAGAAGCAGCAGATGTAATGCAGCTGTAGTATGGAGAAGCAGCAGATGTAATGCAGCTGTAGTATGGAGAAGCAGCAGATGTAATGCAGCTGTAGTATGGAGAAGCAGCAGATGTAATGTAGCTGCAGTATGGAGAAGCAGCAGATGTAATGCAGCTGTAGTATGGAGAAGCAGCAGATGTAATGTAGCTGCAGTATGGAGAAGCAGCAGATGTAATGCAGATGTAGCTGTCACTCACACACACACACCACACACCACACACCACACACCACACAGCAGACATCAGTCTGGCTGAGTATGTCACGAGAGCTTTTTCTGTGCATGCGCAGAGGAACTGCTGCTGACTGCCATACCTGTTGCATTAGTTCCGTGGACATCCTGCCACACACATGTCGCCTTGCAATCCGTTCGTCTGTGCTGGTGGCAGCAGCAAATGCTGCAGCAGTAAGCAATCCTGCCTCTGCTGTTGCTGCTGCATAATCAGCAGCAGCAGCAGCAGCAGCAGCAGCAGC
>SZWC01005093.1:148795-161272 GCA_023375785.1 Penium margaritaceum | reverse complement strand
TGCCTCACTGCTCCACACCATGCTACATGGTACTGCACCTCGCTGCACAGCACTGCAATGTACTGCACTGCACTGGAGTAGCTCAGTGCGCCCTTCCCTGCTCCTTCCCTTCTCTGCCTCACCACGTGATGCTGTACTGCACCACAAAAGGGCCACTGTCTTTGTGCTTTGATGGCTGCTTCAACCGCATGCCCCATCTAGCGGGGCATTATTTCGCAATGATGTATGTATCAATCAACTCCCCCTAACTTCAAATCCAGGCGATTGTCAGCAGTCTTCCAGGGTTTTCGGACAACTCCTTGTGTTGTGCCGTTGTCAAAGCAGTATGCACATTGCACACAAGCCACCCCCGACGACCCTTAGTGTGGAGAAGAAAATCAGTGATACATCTCCAACCAACCCAATTCTGTAACTGACATCATAGATGCAAACAACGGACGGGGTCGGTGAAGGTACATCGACAATGTGTTGTTGAATATCCAGAATGGATGGCAAAGCATGAAGGTATGCTGAAGGTATGGTGCAATCGCAAATGTTTGCCATCATCCTTGGCTACGCACCATTTTGCAAACTGCTAACTGTTTGCGCAGAAGCCATTGCTCACTGGACCAACCGTACCGCACAGCATCACACCGTACAGCATCACACCATACAGCATCACACCATACAGCATCACACCCACACTGCACCACATCGCAGCACATCGCACCGCACCGCACTGCATGTCACCGCAGGGCACCGCACTTCACCGCTGCTCCGCACCGCACTGCAGTTCACCACACCCCCTCGATGGCCAGTAGTGCTCACTGCCTGCACCTGCTGGAAACCTCCAGCTTTTTCCCTTCCAGCTCTACCCTAGTTCTTCACTGCTCAAGGTTGAGCGCTGCCTACCTCTTCTTTTTCTGTACCGACACAGTTGAGTTGACATCACTGTTGCCCTCAGCACCCTCATTGACTGCCATCTGCCAAGCAGCAGTTGAATTCAGCGGACGTTGTGACCATACCCAGGACCATGACCATGATCATGATCATGAGTGCTGGTATGACGTGCTGTGTTTCATTTGCACATCTCATTTTGTGATGTGGTTTATTGGGCAGGCAAAGTGGAGGTGCGGTGCGAGTTCTGTGCCGAGACCATTGCTTTCGGCGAGGACGACGTGGATCGGCTGTTTGGCTCCGATGGGGAGAACAGTCTGGCCCCAGATACAGTGCGCACACAGTCTGCATGATAGCCCCACATGGTGGCTGTGCTGAAGGAGAGAACCAGGGGAACCAGGCTCTAGGGTGCAAGGGAGGTGTGTGGAGTTCAGTGGCTCTGACTCACCACGGCACATCTTGTCGCCTTCTGTTTTGGCCAGAATGAGAAACAGGCCTGGCAGCAAGGGCACGGGAGGGAATGGAAGAGTTTGAAATGAATAAGGTAGAAAAGATGCACAAATGCGCAGCGTGACACTAGGACGAAACTCCAAGACTGTGTATGTGACGGCCTTTTCCACAGTTTCAGCTGATGAAATACATCTTAGACTGATACGGCAGGATAAGGATTGTAGCACTCTCCTCTTGAATGATCATGAATGCTGCACATGTCTCATGTATCGGGAAAAACAAACTGTGAACCAACTTGGATACTTGCAAACTGCGTAGTGGAACTTTCTTTAGCCCCCTCTGGAAGGACAGTAACTATCCACATACCATGACAAGTAAGACCTAGTGGGATGCACACCATGTGGTAGCACGCGGGAGGAACCATTTGCCCGTGGCACTTGCGCGGCACAACATAGCACAAATGCAACTTATGCTATGTCACCTCTCTGATGGGCAGATCAATGCTTACTGTCAGGTGAAAGTGGACTTCAGAAGTACTGTCTGCTATTTGTACAATGGTGCAATGGGTGTCCTTGCGCAATTTCATTTATAGTGCCCTTTTGTTGCGAACGTCAAGCTTGCAAGCATTAAGGATTGCACTGAACGGGGGTAATGACGCTGTATCCAAACCATGTAGTTAAAAGCAATTCCATGGAACTTTGATGGCATGTCCGACATTCGTTAACACCACTAACAAGTGTACAATGTACATGTCAAAGACACCCTACGTACGCCTATGAAGGGCTGAATGTGGACCAGTTTCAGCGAGTCCAAAAGGGCTCCTCAAACTGGCACGTGCGGGGTCAATGACAAGACGGGAAGCTTGGCCCACTGGGCCAAGACCGCGGTGTTTGAGGGTCTCCGACCCTCAACTCATCCCATCCGCCGCCCCACAGGCCAGGTCCAGTCCATGTCACGTGGCACACTTCGCGCTACACTGTCGCTCTTGAGAAAGTGCGTAGAAGCTTCCTAGCAACACGGCCGCTGACTGGGCGTCACTGCCTGGTCAGACGGTGACGACAGTCACAGGTCGAACACACAACGGCAAGGGTTTGGCTAGGAGACACAAGTCAAAGTGTCAGAATGCTTCAATATAGCATATGCAGAGAGAAATGACAACTGACAGATCCAGGGCATAAATACCTGCCGCGGCGCACGGCGGGTGTCGCACGCGGCAGTCCAAGAGCTGTCCTAAAACCGGCCCAAAACCACTGTTTTGGCCGTAACTCTGCGCACACATGTCAGAATCCTACGCCGTCTGAACCTAGACGTGCAGAATNCGCAGCGATAGGTCACATACATGCATCCATCGACTGACAGCGAGTATACAATGCAAAAACATGCAAATGGGCCTCATGCCCAGTCCGCCGAAAGGCGCCTGCAAGACGTAGAAGGCACAGCAAGGAGTCCCGGTGACATCTGGGGCTCTGGAAGAGTGGTCGGTCAGCTCCAGACGGGTAGTCCGCCGCCTGTCGTCACGCCGGTGTCACCAGGGCCGCCTGCCTCAGGGATCTGCACGAGTATGGACACGGCCGAGTGGTCACAGTAAACTGTACAGGAAGGGCACAAAGCACAACACTCCCCCATGACCCGATGGTACGCATGTCCATACGCGTGCAGAACTAGTACAACCACATAGTGAGTGACACAGACAGATGAGACGTCAACGTACATCCCACACTCAACGACTGTCACGCACGGGGCGAATCCCAACAGTACGAATGGCCACCAGGAACTTTCCGCGGGCAAGTGCCTTCGTCAAGAAATCAGCACGTTGCAAGTCAGTGCCAACCCACATGATGGAGATCACGCGTCGCTCCACCAGATCACGAACGAAGTGATGCTCAACCGCGATGTGCTTTGTGCGAGCATGAAAAACACCAGAGTTCTCCGCAATGGCGAGAGCACTCTGGTTGTCGCAACGCAGCACAATGGCGGGTACTGACTGCCCAAGCTCAAGAAACAAGCGCTGCAGCCAAACTGCCTCAGCAGCCCCTGCCCCCAAAGCAACATACTCTACCTCTGACGAGCTATGTGCGATGCAGCCCTGCTTCCCGGTTCGCCAAGACAAAGTGGTACCACTGAGCAGAAACACGTAGCCGGTGCGACTGCGCCCGTCAGGGCTCCAAGCCCAGTCGCTGTCAGTGTAGCC
Organism: Penium margaritaceum; assembly: GCA_023375785.1. Taxonomy (NCBI): domain Eukaryota; kingdom Viridiplantae; phylum Streptophyta; class Zygnematophyceae; order Desmidiales; family Peniaceae; genus Penium; species Penium margaritaceum. The sequence goes on along the minus strand of SZWC01005093.1, from coordinate 157,755 downwards.
GTCAAGGACCACCGAACACTGCCACGAAAGCAGAGTCCTAGATACGGCGTGGAGACCACGTACCGTACCACTCGCACAGCCGCGTGAAGAGCTCTCGCACATGGAGCTTGCGAGAACTGGGCAAGGAGGTTGACGGCGAACGCGATGTCGGGACGCGTGGTAGTGGCCAGGTACATTAGAGATCCGATAAGACGGAGGTACAAGGTCACGTCCACTGTCTCCCCCAGCTGTGTAGGGTCATCCACCTTCAGGGCACCCTGCCCATCAGGTGTGAGTGGTGTGGAAGCAGTGGGCACTGCACCAAGGAGATCGCTAAAGCGCTCCCCCACGACTCGTGCGTATCGGGCCTGATGCAGCAACAGTGTCCGATGTCTGCGATCTCGCACAATCTCCATANGTCGGTAGGATGAAGAGTGAGGGGTCTGCCTCGCTCTGTACGTATCCTGCGCGAGTCAAGGTGCCAGTGATCTCCCGGTTCCAACACCGTGGAGACTGCTTGAGGCCGTACAAGGACTTGCGCAAGCGCCAGACCTTGTCACCGTCCTCAAAGCCTGGTGGCTGAGCCACATAGATCTCCTCATCCAAAGAGCCATGGAGGAACACGTTCTTCATATCCATTCGTTGTAGTTACAAGTCATGCTGAGCTACTACACCGAACAGAGCTCGAGCTGAGGTCATGCGGCCGACAGGGGTAAAGGTGTCAGTGTAATCAACTCCCTCAATCTGAGAGAACCCCTTGACGACCAAGCGGGCCTTGTAGCGTTCCAGTGAGCCATCCGGCTTCACTTTCTTGCGAAAGACCCACTTGACCTGAATCGCCTTCCTCCCAGGGGGAAGGTTGACCAGCTCGTAGACTCTGTGCTCTCGGATAGCGCGAAGCTCATCCTCGCAAGCAGCTCACCAGGCATCAGCATCCTGCGATGAGAAAGCCTCCCTCAATGTGCCCGGTCGGGCGCCATAGAGGGGGAACTCTGCGTGGCAAGTGCACACGCCTCAGTGTCTGGCCTGACGGCCACGAGATCAGCTGCTGCGTCACAGGCGATATGGAACTCGCGAGTGACCAGGTCGTGCCCTATGGGGCACGCTGGGTGTACCTCTGAAAGCTCAGTGCGGACACTCAGGCCTAAGGCCTTTGTGCCTGGATCACCGCTCGCGATGCTGCGAGAGGAACGTCTGGGTCCGGAACCCGACGCTCGCTGAGCTCCAGAATCCAGTGGTCGAAGGCGACCACCGGGCTCACGGGAGTAACCGGAGGTCGAGGGGCGCACCTCAGGCTCAGGAACAGGTACGACCACAGGGACAGGTACGACCACAGCTGGTGAGGGCTGAGACGAGGCAGTCGGANGGCCTGACGGCCACGAGATCAGCTGCTGCGTCACAGGCGATATGGAACTCGCGAGTGACCAGGTCGTGCCCTATGGGGCACGCTGGGTGTACCTCTGAAAGCTCAGTGCGGACACTCAGGCCTAAGGCCTTTGTGCCTGGATCACCGCTCGCGATGCTGCGAGAGGAACGTCTGGGTTGGGTCAGACGCCGGAATGGGGGTGCCAGTGGACACAGATGGTGATGCAGGAGGAGGCGTGGGAGCAGCGGTACCTGTGGGGTGTGAAGCAGGCTGGACAGGCGGGTTCTCTGGACCAACGGCAATGATAGCCGGATCATCAAGTGCTGGAGATCGAGAGGGGACTCGAGCGGACACATCAGCCTGACGAGAAATGGTCGCTGGCGAAGAGGTCTCCCCCATCCGCCGAGGACCCTCACAGGAAGGGACATGAGCCGCAGAGAGCGCTGTGATCGAAGTCAGATCCTGGTATGTGAGTGACTAAAAAAACAGCGCGTCACGGGACTCAATAACACGACGGCGATTGGGGTCCCAAAAGCGCCAGGCCTTCGACCGCGGGGAGATGCCGATGAAGGCACACAAGCGACCCCGAGGGGAGACCTTGGACCCCTGCTGGTCCTCGGTGTACCATACGGAGGCTAGGGATCCCCAGACGCGTGCGGGACGAAGATCAGCACGGTGGCCAAACCAGAGCTCGTACGGTGTAACATGATCCGGAAGCGGACCATGCGGGAGGCGGTTCCAGACCCACGTCATGTAGGCGAAGCCCTCGAATGCGAAGGACTCCGGGAGATCGCACTCAGACCGCATGGCGCGGACCGCACCCTCCATGGTGCGGTTCCAGCGCTCAGATACATCGTTCTGCTGTGGGGTAGCAGGAGCGGAGACCTGGTGAAAAATGCCGTGCTCAGCAAAGGAGTCCATCTCACCGAGGAACTCGACGCCGCGGTCCGAGCGAAAGGTATGTAGCGTGTGGCGAGACTGACGCTCAGCCAGCATGAGCTAGAGCCGAACCGCAAGGGCGGCGTCGCTCTTTTGACGCAGACTGTAGACCCACCGCATCCAAGTGAAGTCATCAGTCAGCGTCAGAACATACCGGCCCCTCTTGGACAGTGACTCGACCGGGAGAGGACCGAGCAGGTCCGAGTGGACAAACTCGAGGGGCCTCAGCGCTCGGGAACGCGAATCAAGGTAAGTGCACCGGTGCATCTTTCCCTGAGCGCAAAAAAGACAGTCGGTCTTGGGTGGCTTCTCAAAAGAAGCCACGTCAAGACCAAGAGCGGGCTGTGTCCGGATGAGCTTCGACACAGTGTCGGAGCCCACGTGACACAGACGTCGGTGAAGCAACCGCTGGTGTTCCGGGGATAGAACACCAGTGAAAAAAACGCGACCAGAGGAGGAGGGAGAGCAAGGAGAGGAGGGCCGAGCAATGCGGTACAAATCATCTACGACTGAAGCACGCACGACAATGCTACGGGTGTCAAGAGCAGTCACAGTCGCTAAATCAGCGGTATGCTCAACGGAGAGACCCATCAGAGTGCAGGCACGAACAGACAGCAGACTGAGTTCAAGATCAGGCACAAACAGCACGTCAGAGAGATACAGGGGGCCAGACGGACCATCAAAGCATACAACCCCAACACCGTGAACCGGTAAGGACTGACCAGAACTTGTACGAACAGAACGGACAGTCGTGACAGGACCAAGTACCACAAAGTCACTACGACGACACGTCATGTGGTGGGTGGCACCGGAATCGATGATCCAAGTGCCACCGGAGTCACGACTGGTGGACGTCACTGTACAACGAGCAATGGAACACTCGGCATCAGAGGGACGCTGAGCCATCAGTGGGAAGGAACGACGTACATCACGAAGGTGAGACTCATGAATCCAGTCAGTGCAGTCAGGCCCATCATCATCACATGCGGACTGTGCTCCCCCACGCGTGTCATCACGAGTCACGAGGAGGGACGAACAAGCAGTCTGTGACCCACTCAACGATGACAACACACTTGCACCTCCCTGAAAGCGAAGCGCCAGAAGATGACGAAGCTCGGCGATGGTGCGGTCACGTGGGTCTGGATCATTGCTGCTCGCCGTTGAGGATGCAGGATCAGCTGTAGTCGTGGTCGCCGCGCGTCCAGAGGAGTGTGCGGTTGACGTGCTGGACGCGGTGCGAGCAGCATGGGCAGCCTGAAGTCCGCAAGATGCGCTCCCAGTCAAGCGGCTGCTGGCACTCGGTGTAGCGATGGGCACCTCCACAGTTGTAGCAGTGCACGGAACGGCCACTGCTACCACTGGATGACGACTGCTGCTGACCTGATCCACGCTTCCTATTCTTCTTCTTCCCCTGGGCAGCTACTGCAACGCCCTGCGTCTGCATGGGTGTAGACGGGGTCGAAGAGGAGGAGGAAGATGAGGTCGTGATGGAGGTAGATGAGGGTGACTGCAGGAGGGAAGATGGTGGTGAAGCGAGGACTGCTGCAGCGAGGGAAGTCTCCTGATGTGCTACTGCTGCCTCGCGAGGCGGACCTGGAGGAAAAGCTGATGGGCCCAAGGGGGCAGCTGCAGGGTGGCTAAGAATGGCTCGAGAGCAGCGTCACTGTACCGTGGGAATATGTTGGTGTACTCCAAGCGAACTTCGAGCATGATCGTCCGAAGCGCCCACAGCCGTGTGCCACTTGAGGTCCCCAGACGCGTGTAGATACGCATGGCGCGTCGCCAGTAATCCGCTGCAGGCTCCGCTGGTCCCTGACGGAGCGAGTGGAAAGCACGAATGTGTGACGCACGCGTGGCGTGCGTCTCTGCGGCCAGTAGGGACAACGCCAGATCCCAGCCTCCACGAGGATCAGCTCCGGTGCGTGTGCCAGCCTCGCCGAGGAAGGGGCGGAAGTCAACGACAGTCTTGCGTGGCATGGCATAGAGAAGTCCTCGCGTGACCCGGGCTGCTGTCAGCACCTGTGCTGGATCTGTAGACTGGTATGGGCTGTGGTAGTAAGGCCACACTCCCTCAAAAGTGGCCCACACCTGAAACGGGATCTCCCAGCAGTCAAATCCATCCTCGCTGATGTACCGTGGAGGTGGTGCCTCAAAGTCCTTTGGCTGCCGCTCCGTGGGGAGAGCAGCCGCAGACTGAGGAGGGCGAGAGACGGGAAAAACTCCTGGAAGGGGTTGATCACCGGGGAAGTCAGGTGACGGTCGTATCGGTGCCACGGGTGGAGGTCGAATACCCGTCTGCAGCTGACGGAGGCGCTCCTGTAGAAGACGAATCTCCCGCTCCTGGGAGTCATCCTCGAAGCCTGGCATGAATGGCTCGTCATCAAGGAGGTCCGCAGGTGGTGGGGAAACCACACCAGGAGGTGAAGCAGGTAGGGCACCTGTCACGGGCACCTGAGCCGAGTGCTGGGTGGAGGCCGCAACGAGGGCAGCACCCTCAGAAATCTGCGGAGGAGCCGTGGACTGAGCGCGCAGGAGCTCAGTCAGCGTGCGGATCGCGTCAGTCTGCTCTCGCTGCAGACGACGCATCTCCTCCTGCTGGCTGCGCAGGTCCTCAATGGCTTGCGAGCGAGGGCTCAATACCCCTGAAGAAGAGGAGGAGGGATCACATGGTCCCTTGTCCTTGTCGTCGGGCGAACTCATGTCGCCGCTCACTATGGGACGACAGGTCAAGTTTTCTGGATTTCAAAACGGTCTGCGTTTCTCGAGGAGTTGAAACGCTGGCAACTTTTGACTTTCCGGGTGAAAGTTTGGCCAAGTGTAATGCTGACGTCAGCAAGTGGTTGCTGACGTCAGCACAACCTGATGACGTCAGCAATCAACAATGCTGACGTCAGCTCTTCCCATTCCTCCCTTTTTTTTGTTGTCACGGTTCTGCCGTTGCGCGGTGGCGCGCGGCAGCTCCGCGGAAGCTGCGTAGCAGCTTCCGCCCAGCTGCTGCTACAGCTGTGCTGTCAGCTGCAGCAGCAGCTGCGTAGCTGCGTGTGCAGCGGTGGCAGCAGCGGTTGTGCAGCGGTGGCAGCAGCGGTTGTGCTGCTGCTGCTGCTGCTGCACGCGGCGGCTGCTGCTGTGCGTGGCGCTGCTGTTGTACGCTGCAGCTGCTGCTGGCTGCCGCCGCCGCGCGCTGCTACTGGCTGCCGCCGCCGCGCGCTGCTGCTGCTGCCACTGCTGCGCTGCTGCTCCCGCCGCGACTGCCGCTGCTGCTGCTGTGCCGCTGCTGCTGCTGCGCTGCTGCTGCCGACGCCGCTGCTGCGTTGCTGCTACCGCCGCTGCTGCCACGCTGCTGTGGCGGCCGCTGCTGCTGCGCTGCTGCCGCCGCTGCCTTTGCTGCTGCTGCTCTGCTTCTGCGGCTATGGGGGCTGTGCCGGCTGCACGCACCGCAGCCGCCACACACCTCTGCGTGGCGGTACGCGCCGTTGCTGCTGGCTCAGCAGCTGCGATCTCACGTGGTGGGTGGAGTACGTGGACGGCGACCGGCCGTCTCCAACAGGTCCCAGAAGGTCTGCTGCAGCGGTGACTCTCACTGCTGCGTCTCTGCTGCGCAGCTCAGTGAGAACTGTCTCACTGCTCTGATACCATGAGAAAGTGCGTAGAAGCTTCCTAGCAACACGGCCGCTGACCGGGCGTCAGTGCCTGGTCAGACGGTGACGGCAGTCACAGGTCGTACACACAACGGCAAGGGTTTGGCTAGGAGACACAAGTCAAAGTGTCAGAATGCTTCAATATAGCATATGCAGAGAGAAATGACAACTGATAGCTTCAGGGCATAAATACCTGCCGCGGCGCACGGCGGCTGTCGCACGCGGCAGTCCAAGAGCTGTCCTAAAACCGGCCCAAAACCACTGTTTTGGCCGTAACTCTGCGCACACATGTCAGAATCCTACGCCGTCTGAACCTAGACGTGCAGTATCAAAAGACAGACGCAGCGACTGGTCACATGCATGCATCCATCGACTGACAGCGAGTATACAATGCAAAAACATGCAAATGGGCCTCATGCCCAATCCGCCGAAAGGCACCTGCAAGACGTAGAAGGCACAGCAAGGAGTCCCGGTGACATCTGGGGCTTTGGAACAGTGGTCGGTCAGCTCCAGGCGGGTAGTCCGCCGCCTGTCATCGTGCCGGCGTCACCAGGGCCGCCTGCCTCAGGGATCTGCACGAGTATGGACACGGCCGAGTGGTCACAGTAAACTGTACAGGAACGGCACAAAGCACAACAGCTCTGGCTGTCAAAAAACCTGCGCTTCGGTCGTCATAGTGGCCTACCACAAGGTTGTGGCTTTTCCGGGCTGTCAAGTTCTGGCTTTATGGGTTAAGCCATGGGGCCAAAAGAATTAATTCTTGGTGCTGCCAGCTGGCGGCTAAACGAAACACAGCGCACAACGGAGAACAGAACGCATCCTCATAAATTCGTTGTCGCAGTCATCTCAAAACCCTTTACCGCTAACCGAGAAGCTTCCACATTGTCTGAAAATGTTAATCGCCATTCCAACACAGATATTGAAGCAATTTCAGATGGCAAGTCTGGAATAGCTTCCATCGCAACGAGGGAACATGCATCAATGTTCCGTAGCTCCAATGACAGCGACAGCGACTGCGCTGCTGTCAAACATTCTTGGTTTTCACTGGATTTCAGGTGTTTTCACAGCTTCTTGTGGAAGCCACCATTCGCCAGCTTGACAGCGACATCGGCGACATGCAGCGTTCTGTTCGATTTTGTCCACTTATGGGTCTCGCCTTCGACCAGCCGGCATCCAGCTGTGATTTGTCGTAATCAATGTATGGATGTGTCTTTTTCTAAAGGACATTGTATGTCAGGAAATGTGAAACAACGTGCAGCGTGTTCTTTCCGAGTTGCTATTGGTATTGGTCTCTCAGAAGAGAACGAAACTGTGACTGTGGGCAAACATCTGCCGCCGGCCCTGCGTGTTTGGCCCGGCCCACACGTTCAGGGCACGCGGATTACTCAGGGATGTGTGACTGAGGTGTTGGTGCGTAACAAAAAAACATTTCCAGAATATCAAACCGCAGATTTTCCTCTGAAATTGAACTCTTTTCAGCCAATGATGCTCTGCCGTGTGGCACGGTCAAGTTTCCAGCGCAAATGCATTGAACTCCTGAAGCTTCTGGATGTCACTTTGGCATGTGTTTGTCTATTCTGCATGGTTTTCATGTACATTGGTTTGCGTTAGAAACAGACTCGCGATGAGAATGAGTTCAAAATAGTTTCAAGGAATCTGATGACTTTGTTGACATTATTTGCGTGTCATGGACCGCGTTTCCCGCACATGAGTCTGACACGATCCTGATCCTGAAAGTAGAAAGATTATAATTGTTAAGTCGCTTTGCAAAGCGACTTAAAAATTATAATCCAACGATCCTGATCATGAAAGTAGATTCATGAGGTTTATGGACCAGGACCTGCGAACCTGGAAAATGGAGGTTTTGAGTTATGTTGGATGTTATAATGAAGAGGTTTCACGCATTTTTAACCGCAGCAGGCAGACGGGACCCCACGATGATGGTAGAGAACAAACCGAGTACAATGACGCCTCGATTTTTGCGCCTCGGTCGTGCGGCGGCTGCACACTGCCGCGCGACCAGGGTGTCCATGTGAAGTTGGGTCTCAACTTAGCATGGACTGCGTGCCTCCTCAGTGCCGCGCAGTGTGAGGAGGAGTGCTAACGTAAGCAGTGCCCTGTCGCATAACACAGCATTCAGTCTCCTCTTCGCTCTCACTACTGCTACAATGGCTGATGGCCCTTCGTCCACACCCCAAAGCATCAGTGGTCTAGCCCTCCTCAGCGTGGGTGGTGTCGCACGTCCTCAGAAACATGTGGCAGCCCTGTCTCTGACTCAACACTATGCGACAAGCGCAACAGCTGGAAGCGCAGCAGCTCCAAGCATAGCAGTTCTAACCGCAACCGCTCCAAGTGCTGCAGCTCTAAGCATTGCGGCTTGAAGCGCCGTGGCTCAAAATGCACATGAAACTTTAGCTATGCGGAAACCACGCACAGGGGCCGCCAAGGAAACTGTGCTCCCTTTCCTCAGTTTGTCAGCCAATGGCACTTCTGCCATGTCCGACGCTTGCGATGAAGCCACCAGCGCAAAGAAGTTCAACGGTGCGCCGGAAACTGAGGCGCTTACAAGTGCCTTCCACACTGAATTGGAGCCCATTGACGTTACAGACTAGGGTCCTCTGGCTGCTGCTGACGTTGCTCCTGCCCTGAGAGAAGGTGCATTTTCATCCTCTGACCGCGTCAATTTGCAATAGCATCAAATTCTCAAAGCAACAGCTCCTGAATGCACTAAGTTCTGGTTGGTGCACGACATTGACATGAACGAGGAGATGTTGCGCTCTCATCTACTCCCCCCCCGGCGCGCTCTCTCCTTGCAGTTCAGAGCACCATGCCACCTTGTACAACCTCGGTTGTTCATGGTTCTGAAGGTGCCCTTGGCCGTCCCGAGGTATTGCTTGCCAATGATGCTACAAAAATGAGCAAGCATACATGCCGCGCATCTACATTGACCAAGGGTGGTGCTTCTGCCAGTGGTTAGGTTGCGTCTGAGGATGATGATGGGAGTGATCCTAATTAATCCTCTGAAGCGGAAGACAAAG
>SZWC01005093.1:126170-138072 GCA_023375785.1 Penium margaritaceum | reverse complement strand
GGGGGGGGGGGGGGGGGGGGGGGGGGGGGGGGGATGCGGCCGACCGGTGATATGGTGCACCAACGCGGCGCGGCTATGCGGTTTGCACACGACCGAGAGGCCAGGGAAGTGGCAGTGCCGTTGAGTTTCAGAGGCGACAAATGGTCCACGCCAAACCTCGTGTCCCAAGGATGCAGGTGTGCAGTGGCCGTGCATGGGAACTTTCGGATACTGGTGCTTCATCGCGCCACTCATATGACGTCACCTTAGAGGCAACTTCCGACTTTTCCAGTCTCATTCAGAGCTTCTATTTTTCAAAGTGACCCTGGGCGACACTCCAGGGTTCGAACACTATTTCGAGGGAAGAAATGTTGAGTCTACCCCGCGTTAGTGTATCCGCCTTATTTGTCTGGTGTGCTGTGAAAGGAGATAGACCGACGGTTGATTTTTATTTTGATTCGAGGGTTTGAGTATGTGGGTGTGGCTGGTAAAGACTGGAATTCGACGCCAGCGTCGATTTCAAGCGGAATAGCAAGGAAATTAGAAAGATTTTTCAAGAAAAACGCAAAAATGAAACGTCGCTGCATTCGCCCACAACAATGGCCAAGCCGTGAGAAAGCACAAAACAATTAGCGCACGATGAACAAGCACAAAATAATGACCACCACAAAACTGCCAAAACAGAACAATTCAAACAAAACTGACCACCGCATCCAGGTGATACAACGTGAGCAGCTCGCCCTCAGAAAATTTTGATTGCCAATCTACGTTTTAGTAGTATTTTATCACTTTTGAAGAAAATTCAATTTACTCCAAATGTTGGTAAAGATGCATAAATGTGCGATGTCAGAAAAGGACCTTAGTGACAAGAGATTGCACCTCACAAAAAGAACTTCACCTTCCTCTCAATTGAAACCTAGATTTCGCCTTCGGGTGCATATTTTTGTGTGCTATTTCATGAGTGGCTATTTTTGTGTGCTACCTTCGAAATAGGGCTATTTTTGTTTTTGAGATAGCACACAAAAACAGCCACCCATGAAATAGCACAAAATATCTACTTGTAGGCGAACTCCATGTACTAAGTAAGACAAGGCAAAGTTTTTCTTTTGAGTTGCAAACTTCTATCACTACGGTCTTGTTCTAACATAAAAAATTAAGGCATGTTTTACCTACACTTAGACAAATTCGAATTTCCATTCAAAAAGAGAAAACATCATCGCAAAGAAACCAGTGATAACAATTTTCAAGGGCTAGCTGCTTATGTAGCATCACTTGCACGCAGTGGCCATTTTTGTGTGAATTTTCACTTGTGGCCATTTTTACACTGACCATTTTTGTATACTACTTTAGGCATTGGTCATTTTTGTGTGCTTGAACAACCAGCCGCAATTTTGCTATGCTATCTAGTGGCATGATCAGTTTGTGCGCTCGTATAGCAACCGACCGTTTTTGTGTGCTACCTTAAAAACAGTTCCAAAATAATAGTTTTCTCCTCACAAACACCTTCCGGTTAACATACACTAACATTCGTTGTTAGTTCTTCTATTTTTCAAGTTAAAAGCATACTTTTTAAAATAGCATCATCGCTTGCGCAATTGGATAGCAAAAGTGGATATCGAGCTCTGGGTGTAAATTCTTCAACAATGTCCATGAACACTAAGAACAAAAGGATTGGGGTCGTTCTCATATTGTCACCGAGAGGCCACACTGTTAGACGAGGGCACACATCGATGGTGAAGTGAATCCAACAGTCGCAAATGAAGCCAACAATCATGGATCAATTGTTGAGTGTTCATGTGCATTTTCATTTGTTGGGAGTGCGTTCAGTGTTATGGTGATGTTGCATTTGTTCATGAAAGGCATGGGCATGCCGCATCTTACTTTGTAACTACACGGCAGCGAGTTACCTGGCGATCCCATGGACACGATTGTGGTGCACTAGAAGGTTATGATGTGGAAAATCGCATGTAATGATGTGCATAGAGCATAAAATAGATGCCTCAACTGATCGTGAAATTTCCACCAATAAAGACGCAAAAACAAAGAAAAAGATTGAAAAATGAGTGCACACACGTGAGACTTTTGCCAAACCACTAAACAAACCAAAAAATCTTGCTTCGCTACAGAAAAGGTTGCCCAACAACAGATTCCAACATCACACCATATATTCCTACTTGATGACTACCTTTTTATTCATTCTTCGTAGTTGTAGGATAGGCTCAAAATCTCGAGATGGAAGTCCATCCTCTACAATTTTTGCATTTTCATCTTGTCCAAACTATACGACTCTTTATCTTGATTTAACAGACAATAACTCAATTACTCATTAGCTGCCATACGCATCATTGCACAATCAATGATGAAGTACAAGTGATGCAACTAAAATCAATGAAACCTTCATTTGGCTCTTTGATAGTCCAAAAGACTACTCGACGTTGATCTTCAAAAAATGTCTAAAAAATGCTTTTTATACAATTTCTGATTAATGTATTCATCACCATGACTTCAATTAATTCTAACATTTATGGCAGATAGAACATACCCAATAATTAGGGGACATGGCACCTATGATTCATTGGCCATAGTATCATAAAGAATAAATAATAGGGGTGAAATTCCAACCTTCATACCAAAATCACCAAAAGTAAAATCACCAGCAATATAGAAGGCTCAACAAACACTTCGACGCGATGCCTCACCCTTGCTTCACTAAATTCAAAGTTAAAACCAATGGCACCGGTTCAACGCCAAATGTGGTAACTTAACTTCAACCATGTAGAAACGTTGAGCCAAAATGAATCATGCATTCTATCTCGAATACTTCAACAAACTACTCTTTTGTTAAGTTGAATGGTTGTGTGAAACCAAATGTGAACACAAGACGTTCCCATGACTTGTATGTTGAGTGAAACGATTTCTGCGTTGATGCTGAGCTCCAATTTTATGAAGAAAGCACTGTATTTCAAGTATAGTACGGAAAGTTTAAAATGAAGTAATGAATTCTCGAGTCCACGTCGATTGGGAATTTCCTTCCGTAGAAACAAGACATATTCTTACATCCAGCCTTAGAGCAACCAAAAGAACTTCAAACGTACTATAGTATGAAGGCATGCAGGTTTGCGCATGCCCCTAGCTGGCTCTAGCAAGAGAGAAGCTAATTGTTACACAAACCCTACAATGTCGTTTAGATGAAGGAGCTTCCTAGTTGACTGGGCAGACATCATGCACCTTAAACATGAGGCCTCCACTACTTCAACAACATCATGCATGGAGCACAGGTCACTTCTACCAACATGGGCCAATCTGGTGAAAGCTTCAAAAGGATCCTTATCTACGAATTTGATGCAACAGCATGACCAGATCAATGGTCATCACAAGAAGGCATAGAAGGCAAGAAACCTCCTATGAAATAGCACCTAAACAATTGATGAAGCTTCCGCAAGGAGGAAGCTTCTCCCTTGTCCTTTTCAAGTGTTAGTCACAAGCTGAGGAGTATAGGAAGCTTCTCCTGAAGGAAGCTTCTCTTTACTCAGATAACAAAAGAAAAAAACTTGAACTACCTAAAGGAAGCTTCTCGTTCAGGTGGTCATCTTGCCAAGACCTCAAGTATAAAATGCAAAGGTCTTCCCACTTTTAAGTATCCTAGCATTGACAATATCATCTAAAGTGCACTCTGTAGAAGGTTTATCTCCAGACCATGTGCTAGCCTCTTACCTTAGTAACATTGCACCTATAACAAACATGCTTCTGTAGTTCCTTCCAAGACCCCTGTACGCCAAGCACTTGTGTGCTAACCTGGGTGGAGGATCATGCTGGTGATCCCTAAAGGTTGCTTGTAAGCCTGACAAGTTCTGCTAGCCTTGGGGGAGGTCAACCTATCTACGCTTATAATCTTCGTGTTGTAATCTCTCACCCCGCTTTAGACTCTAACTTAAGATCCGCAAACCAAGACGTTTCTCAAGATCCCTTCAAAACCCCTATAAGCCTAACACTTCCATGCCAACCTAGGTGGAAGAGGCTATTGGAGATCCCTCGAGGATCCCTATAAGCTTGGGAAGGCATGCCAGCCTAGGGAGAGGTGGCCAAAACCTCTTAAAGGCCTTCCATTGCTACACTAGTGGCTTAGCAGAGACCCTTAGGTCCATGGCCTTGACGGTCGAACAAGGCGTAGAGCCCTAGTCTAAGGCTTGGAGTTCCGTCACAGCATTGTATTGAGTCGCGTACTGCCGTTGATCTTTGTACATTCCTTTTACCATACTTGTATCATGAACCAAGATGTTCATTGACGATTTTGCTTCCGCTAAGCTTTGTACAAGGCATGTTTGTTGGTCACACAAAGATTTTACTACAGCATGGGACACCCTTGCTACATGTAAGAAAGCGGTGGCTTTGGCGGTGCAAGCTCACAAAAACCAACAATGGCCTTTAACATTTACATCACAATGCAAGATATATCAAAGACACTCATGATTCACAAAAGCAACATCATTTAATGTTTGGATGGGGTGAATAACAGGTGTACATGTCGAAACTTAATTTTTTTAGCTAAACATTCCATAATGTTTACTACATATCCAAGAATCGTGGATATAATGGTGCCTTTTATGTATTTCTTCAATTTTAAAAATCGTATTAAATGTCATGTTCAGTATATATGGCATCATCCATGTGAATATGGCCCTCTTAAGTGATGCATCATAACATCCTTCCTTTGTGACCAAGATGAATTCATCATAGAACATCTTGGTCTTATTAAGAAAGAACAAGTGTTCTAGTGGTAAATTAAGCATTACGCTTGTATTATTGCCTTCCATAATCACTCTAAAATGATGAGGCATAAGGATGATTCACTAATCTCAATCAGCAAGTGGTGATATTATCCCTTCTCAACTCCCTCAAAGAACTTGACATTTCCTAACAAACAATTATTGAACTATGTAGTACAACCCTATTACAACTGACTTTTCTTTATGAAAGATGTTTCAATTCATGCCAAAGTTATGACATTTCAATGGATCCAAAATCCTCTTAATGGTGCATCAAGGTACCATGAAATGGCATGTTTGAATCAAGAACCGAACAAAAGCCATAGTTAATTCAACTTGAATGGACATTTCCATACAACATCTAGATTATTTCACCACTTTCTAACGAGAGGAAAAAATGGATTTAGTGCATTTTCAAGCCAAGGATGCTTGAAACCTCTAAAATAACACCCTTTTCTTGAGATTCTTCATTGTGCATATGTGATTTCGTTCTTTCTTTTAATCGTCAAAGCTTTAAAATGAAAAATCATTATGAACTAGAACATTGGTCCTTTTGTATGGTTTACATGAAAGTGATGTTTGTCTTGTTCCATCCTTCACTATCTTAAACCCATAAGCCATTCACTGAAAATTTTCACATGGAGGGATGTAGCTCATAAAGGCAAGCAAGCTTAATGAAGATATTTGCGTGACTCAAAACGTGGAATTTGTAAATGTTTCCAACGCATAAGTTTTTCTTGTAAAATTTTCTACATGGAGCTTAGAGAAAAATGGAAATTATACTGATAGACACCTCAATGTTCAATTATAGAGAATTCATTCTATACAAGCAAAGTGACAAGATGTAAATGTGTTCACATGTTTAAAGAAATAATGGATATGTCTAGTTAGCAAGCTTGGTCCCTCTACATTCTTTGATGGTTCTATGTGAGCTTTGACTTGAAAACTATTTCTAACCCCATTTTAATCAGAACCATAAAATTTACAAGATATCAACGGCTGGGTGATTAGAAAACGTGGAAAGGGGTTGGTTCACCCACCTCTCAATCATGCCGTCCCCCATATTCTAATAACTACAATTTTTTCAGATTTTAATGGCCCCCTTTATTACATAATTTTGCTGATAATAGCTATTCGGCTTATGATAAAATAATTACGAGTTATTGATGCTTGACCTTAGATTTAAGTTTCCAAGTTATGGCCATACATTAATTTTGTTTAATTCCTCTCGGATTACTTTTTAGAGGATTTGGAGCTAGAATTGATTATAGAGTGATTAAGTTAACATTCTGCACTTAGAGAGAACCTTATTCGCTTTTCAGCATCTTCCATGCTTACAAAGCCTATTATTTGTACCTTAACGTATATCTTATGTGTATTCAGGTAGGAATGGGTCTGTTTTTGTCAATTTCTTCTTATTCTTGAGGTGAACACAATCCTCCATCATGGCTTTACTGTTAAATGTTTATGAATGCCCAACTAAGAAAAAAGAAGATCATAATCTTGCACATCTAGCTTTTTAATTTTGGTATGGAGTTGCAAAAAGTATTCATTTCATTTCAAACATTTTGAGGTTTACTCATCTCACGATGCAACTTTGCATCATACTTGTGGTGTTTCTTATTTTATTGTATAAATTAGAGGAAATGAAAAATGGAGTATGTTGATAATATCGAAGCCATTAGTGCGTGTGAGCTATTGAAGTAACCTGATTGTCTTCTACTGATGCAATACAGAGGTTGGCTTTAAACTCAATGGTCTTTTAAAAGAACGAAACCATAATCCATTGATGTACGCATGGTTGAAAGCTCTTATTAAGAATATTTTTTGCTGCCCTAATATTTTGTGTTTTAAAAAATAGGGAGAAATCTGCAAGAACTGTCGATTTTGACCCCCCTCTTGACGCAGATAGCCTGCCATTGGAAGTCATTTTTAGATAATGTCGTAGCATTTTATGGATTTTCAGAGGGGCCTTTCTTAGGAGCGCCCTCCTTTTAGATGCCCGAGCGAGGGAGAAAATGCTCATGCTGACACCTATCTAATTCATGCATCGGGCAACGAAAAGCAAAACCGATGGATGGAGTAATAGATTCTTTTGTCGGTACCTCACAGATCTCACCACTAGTTAGATGTGTCCAAAAAACACCTGAGCACAATATTATGATGAATTAGGAGAATTCCACATGCATTGCGGCTCAATGACAACGGTGGCATGTTTTGCACTCGATGCATCTTGCGGTTGCATCATTTTTAGGTCTTGTTTCTTTCAACCAGAGAAAAGAAGGTATGTGTGTGAGAAAGTTTGTTGAACCTGCTGAGAAAAGAAAGAGGTCTTCATCGATTTGCATCGCTGTCTACTAGTTCGAAAGGATAATATATGCGAGACTGGTTTCGAATGATTGCATGTCCTTGCAGATGTGCAGCTTGAAAATAGGCATGAACTAAAGATAAAAGTCCGACATCAACATTTTTTACTTACTGGCAACCAAAACTGGCACCTACCATTGTCGCGATCTGGACCCGTTAGTTCGCATATATGCGAGTCACTAACCAAGATGTTTGCATGTAGTTGCCCAAAAGATGAGAAGGATTCATGACAAATTTCCATGGTACCTTGCTTTCCTCCATCACTTACATTATATATCATGCAAGTAGAAAATGGGCCCCCATTAGCCTCATGATTTATAACCATGTTACGATTAGCTATGTCTTCAAATTTTGGTCCTTCATCTTCGAATGATTCGAATCCTAGTGCTTGATATGCCTTGTAGTGTACTAGTTCTTGATAAGTCTGGAGTGTTCGCTGTTTTTGTTCCTTTCAAGGAGCAAAGATACATGTTTCATTCACATCATTAGTGGAGTGTTTATGCGCACTTTTTGAAGTGAAAGGATCACTAAATAATATTTCTATGTTTTTGGTACATTGATTGAAGGATATTGGGGTAAACGGCCGGGGACCACGTAAACGTGAGGGAGGGGGGGACATTATGCAGCAATATATGCCTTTTGTCACGAAGAGTTTAATACTTATAAAACACCTTATTTCTACACAATTTCTACCATTTTACGCTTAATTTGGAATAAAAATTACAAATTTTCGTGATGTGCCACATATCTGTGGCTCATGTATGTGTGTTTTCAAAATACCCCATTTTTCAAACATGCCTCCTGGGAGTCACTTCGACGGAAGGTGCGGATAGACCTGTTGAAAATTGTGCGGCAAAGAATATATGTTATGTGGAATGCATGTTAAATGACGGTCCAGTATGAAAGGGGAGGTTTCTAAGGAAAAACACACAGATCGGAAGATGACCATCGCGTATGCGTCCTCACAAAGACGTGGGCCGCTACTTTCAATGGGCAAGTGGAACAGAATGCTATCACTCGTATTGTATGACGTCATACTTGCGGGATCCATGTAATTTTGTGCACTGGAAGTGCGTGCACCCTCATCCCAATTGCCCGCCCACGTCCATGCACGAATGGGGTAGGGTGGAAAAAGTTATGGACTCGATCCGTTTCCAGCCACTCACCCATTGCCAGCCTCGGTCCTGGAAAACATCATCATCGATTCATCTGGCGATGGAGAACAAACACATATTAGAGAAGGGACGCACAAAAAGGCGGCCATTTAATAGTCTCACTCATTGTACAGTTGGCGTCGCCCTTGAATCGCAGGGATCGAGTCTGATATTCTCTTAGTTCAAAGTATGTTTCTGCCGAGTAAGATTTAAGCCGTTCATCTGAACAGTCGCAGCCGGGCGATGGAGGTCGTCGATTCCATCTACATAGAATGCACCGCAACTGACTTCCCGGAAGCATTACAGCTGGTAAATCTGAACATCTGGCATCCTTGCTATTGCCCAAGAAGTTCGTCCATATTGATGTAACAAATAGAGCCTCAATATTTCACAAGTATATATTTGTCGTTTTCCATGCCGACCAGAACGACGCCGCTGCAAAGTTACCACAATGATTGGCTTGTGGGCTGTGAGGGTACCAGTAATCCCGATTCTCAAGGAAGCAAACCGTACGACCACGCAGCACGCAGAAATTTGCACGAATCGTACCAACAGCAAAACGAAGATGAGCAAAATCCTCTGCTACCCACTGACGTGGGCAGACTAACCTTAGGGCGTAATAGCTCGGATACCCGCACCGTCCTAACTATGAAAGTGATCTACCCCCTCGAGTCGAAATTCTAACACGGCATACCAACCTGTTAAAAAAAACGAAACGATGTATCCGGCCCTCGCTCGCCATGCTTGATCGGCCACATGCTGCTCTGATCAAGCATGGCGACGAGGGTCATGTCACCGTCGCTCGATCGCCACCGTTACTCCCTCGCGAGATCGCGATGAAGCGGTGACCCCCTTTTTTTCTTTCAACGAGAAAGCCCCCTATTACGATTTTAGTTTTTCTAAAACCCTTCATCGTAATGGGGGGTTTGCGCAACGAAAGAAAAAGAGAAAAAGGTCATCGCTCCATCGCGATCGAGTGAAAACGCCCATTTCAATATTCGACATTTTTTTCCCGTGGCACACAAACCAGCCTGGTTTGCATAATAAATGATTTCAAACCCATCCCCGAATTCCATTCGGGGTTGAGGGTTTCTTTGAGTTACACAGTAACCTTTTACAATCGGTTCGTGGCCAAAAGATGCTTCAAGATAATCGTGATTGGTTGATCGGCCGTTTTTCTACCATATCCACCAATCAGAGCGCAAGAATCAGTCGGACTGTATTGCCCCCCACGTCTGCGGACCCCAGCGTGAAGTCGGCCCAGACGAAAAAAAATCAGGGACATTGACCTAGAATTCCAGACAGACCCCGGATAGTACAGAATGAGCAGTCCGACGCTAGGATAGAATGGTACGGACTGTACCTTTAGGCCCTACAGTCGCTCCCCCTTGGCCTCGCCCTATGGTCTTTCACACAACTAGTCGTAACGCTCAACTCTCGAGGCTTGTGAACCCGACTTCAAAGAGTGTCAAATGCAATTGAAAGAAAAGAAATTCAACCACCGTCATACAATAAGGTAAACAAATCAAAGTATGCATATAATTACATCATGTTGTTTTTATAGAATAAGGAAACATTCAAGATTCATCCAAGTTTCTCAAAGATGATCTTTTTTTAAGTGAAGCTCATAATAAACGTGTGAAACTAGAGTTTTCACAATACAAGAACAAATTAATATCATTTAAATAAGTTAATCATCATGTAAAACCATATTCATGAAAAAGATAAGACATACCTTTTGAGGTTATTGTTCAATATTTTGGTGAATTTGTATACATAATAGTATACTTTCAACCGCATTTGTTCACTTTTTGGTTGTGTTTTTTTTTTTTTTGGCTTTTACATCCACAAAAGCTGGAAAAAAAACTCGCGTAGCTTGATGTAATTTAGAAAGAGTTCGCCTAAACCATACACAATGGACAATTGGAAATAATTTTTAGGGCATGCAGGCCCATGCAAAAACGAACATGAGCTCCGTTTGTCAGTGCGATGCAAGACGGCAAGAAATTGGCTAAGTCTGGAACGCTGAATATAAAGAACAAGGAGAGTTTACAAATGAGCCCCTAGCGGTAAGAAGATGCATAGAAGCTTCCTAGCCACAAGCCCGTTGACCAGGCTGGGAAGTTTCCTAGAACCTTCCTAACCACCTGCGGCGACACTAGGCGTCAGCGCCAGGTCAGCGTGTGACAACAGTCACCAGTTGGAGACAAAACTCCAAGGGTCTGGGTAGGGACACGAACAGAGTGTCAGGAAACTCAAACTGAATATAATTGCATAGAGAAGTAACAAATGACAGGTCCATGGCGTAAATACCTGCCGCGGCGCATAGCGGGTGTCGCACGCGGCGGTCCAAGAGCTGTCCTAAAAACGGCCCAAAACCACTGTTTAGGCCGTAACTCTGCGAACACATATCAGAATGCTACGCCGTCTGAACCTAGACGTGCAAGATAAAACAACAGACGCTACGACTGGTCACATGCATGCATCCATCATCATGTTGGTTTTTGCGCATCCCTCATTGTGCTCTGTTGTGTCCTCCCGGCTTGTGTACATCGGCATGCAGATGATTAAGGGCGAGACTCGACCCTGATGGAGCGTCATCCGGTGGAGCGGACGCACGCGGAGGTCTACTCGCAGCTCGCTGGAGCCTCCTCTCTCCGGCAACGTGCTCAGCTCCATCGGCAGGCCTCCTCGGCAGTCGTGCCGTCGGCGGTCGCCGCCACCGCAAATTGCTGTCTGCATGCGTCCGGCGTGTCCCGTTGCGTCTGCGTCGTCATGTTCTGCCTAGGGTCCGTGTTGCGTACTGCATGGTCCTACATGACCGCACGACTGCGTTTGCAGCGTTGGTATTATGGTGTGGTCCATTTTTCACGCAAAACGGACGACGCCCGGGTTTTGGGCTGTCGGGCGTCTCGCAGGGCTCACCGAGAAATCCCTGCCTTTCAGAAAATAGGTCCACAGCTATTTTCTGATTGGCTGGTTAGTTGAGTAACAACTTCTACACTAGTGGGGGGGGCCTAGAACTTGGAGGGGTCTCCCATTGTTGTTCATTCTTCATTCCTAATCAGTTACTATTAGTTTTCCAGCTGCTTTCTGGCGCTAACTCTGGCGCGCGCATTTGTGAGTAACAAACCCAGAGCTTCCAGACTTAGGCTCTAGAGCAGCAGACTGAGGGGGCAGCTGACTTAAGCAACGAGCGTGGAAGCCCGCACGATGCATCAACAACGCGGCTGCCCCAACCTGCTGCATAGACTTTCCGTTTTGGTATCGGAGCCAGAGCATAGCAGTAGCAGCAGAAGACTGGCGAACAGGTGCCAGACAACGCCGGCGGACCCCCATATGCGCCAGTGCAGGGGAAATGCAGCCGGATTTTTTCTGACAGCATTGACCCTCCTGGTGGCGGCGTCAGATTTTTTCCCACGACCACTGGGCCAGGGGAAATGCTGCCGAATTTTTTTCGGCAGCACTGACCCCCACGCGTGACGCGAGGAGGTGAGCGTAAGGGTGCACACAGAATCCATGGATCCACGGATCAGATCTGCGGATCCCGGATCTCGGATCGATCCGCGGATCCGGATCTATCCTAGGATCTGATCCGTGGATCCGCGGATCTCGAACCCTCCCCCCGGGGGGGGG
>SZWC01005093.1:112741-125637 GCA_023375785.1 Penium margaritaceum | reverse complement strand
GATTGCCAAGAGACACCACTCTACACGCTATGCTCTGCTAAGTGTCATTACGCGTGCCTTAGATGCTCACGTGCCTTAGGCGCTCGTGAGCCCTAGAGTCGGCCACATTCTGTGCCCGACGCACTGGACGCCATGGCTGCCGAGGCCTGTTCAGCCGCGCCTGCCGACCACCGTGCTGCAGATGACGATGATGACGATGAGGGTGACAGCGATGAGGAGCAGGAAGTCGATGCCGGCGAAAAGCGAAAGCGCGGTTCTGGTGAGCCCTCGGTCATCTGGACCGAGTTCACTAAGCTCGCCGACTCTCCCCCGGATGACCCGCAAGCCAAGTGCAACTCCTACCCAAAAACCTTCTCATGCAAGCAAGGGTGCACGTCGAACATGTGGAAGCACCTCCGCATCAAGCACAACAAGGTCTGGAAATGCCTGAAGGAGTTGCAGGCTCAGCAGGAGCTGAAGAGAGCAACCCTGGCAGCAGTGAACGTGACCGAGAACGTGCTGGAAGTGAATCCCGAGAACACAGTCATCGCACGCGGAGTGGCGGCGGTCGGCACCACTTTTAACAAGAAGTACTTCCAGACATGTATCTGGAAGCACGTCATCGACAAGAATGTGAGCTTCCTCGCCATGGAGTCAACGTGGCTGCAGCAGGCTTTCTGGCACGCCAATCCAGCTGCAACATTGCCGGGCCGGATGACGATTTCGCGGCAGATCGTGATCGCAGCTGCGGCACTCCGTGCCCGCATCAAGAAGATGTTCATGGAGGTAACTTCTGCAATCAGTTTTACTACTGACGGGTGGAAAGGAGAGAACAGGATGAAGTACTTGGGGGTTACGACACATTGGATGGAAAACTGGTCTATCAAGACCATTGCCCTGTCCTTTCCTGCTGTGCCCGACAGTCCCACCGCAGTGAACCTGTTTGAGGTGTTCTCAGCTGCTCTCAAGGCTTGGGGTCTATGGGACAGAGTGTTCTGCTTGACTGTTGACAACGAAGGCACAAACGACAGCATGATTGACAATCATGTGATTCCGTCTGACTATTCCATGGAGAAGTCTGGGCATATCCGGTGCCTTGGTCACATCATGAACTTGGCCGTGCATGATCTTCTGAAAATCACAGCTGTGAACGTCATCATTGGCAAAGCACGTGCCATCGCTGTTTTTGCGACACGCTCCACTCCGCGTGAGCACAGCCTCATGAATGCGGCAACCGCTGCTGGCATCTCATTCCAGACGCTGCACTTGGATACTGAGACCCGCTGGAACAACACTCTGGACATGATGGCCAGAGTGCTGCACCTCAAGAGCGTGCTCCCCACCTGGCTGGACGGTTATGGCATGGATGGAGAGATGCTGAAGCCGACCAGTGAGGAGTGGAACCTCATTGCTCTCCTGACACTCATCCTGAGGCCATTCAAGGCCTACACCCATGACATCTCTGGCAGCAAGTACCTGACTCTGAATCTCGTCATCCCCTTTTTTGAAAGCATGCTGGATAAGCTGAATGGGTGGCAGGTGAAAGGTCTGGCTGCAAAGGAGAAGTCAAAGCGGCGGGGTGCTGTAGGGCGGCTGAACGCCAAGGAACAGCTCCTGGTGGACATTCACCAGGGCCTGGTCAACGCTGAAAGCAAGCTAAAAAAGTACGCCCGCCTGCTGTCTGAGCGCCACGCGCTCGCCACCGCTCTGGACCCGCGCATTCGCTTGCGCTACCACGAACGGGTCCACCGTCTCATGGGCATCAGCAGTGCAGCAGAGCTGCAACTCAAGGTGGTACACTTACTCCGGCCATATGCAGAGAGGGTTGAGGCGCAGAGAGCAGCAGCAACAGAAGCAGGAGCAGCAGTGATTGGAACACAGGGCTCTCAGGCCACGCAACAGGGAGAAGGAGGTCCATCAGCAGCAGCTTCTTCCTCCAACGTCACTGCAGTGTCTATGGCAGCAGGCAGCCGACAGCTCCGTCCACGACCAGAGCGGCAGCGTGAAGAGGATGATGCGCTGTTGGAAGCAGCGCTGGCCGACCCCACGGCAGACATGTTTGAAGTCCCAGAAGCTCCTGTAGCACCTGTACAGCCTCCCTCTTCCTTGGAGGAGGAGGTAGAGCAATGGAGCAAACTTCCAAAGAAAGGTCCAAAGTGCCACGTTTTGAAGCACTTCAGGAAGCTCGAGAGAAAGTTTCCAACATTGTACCTTGCTGCGGCTGACTTGTATGCTGTGCCTGCTACCTCCACCCCTTCTGAGCGCCTTTTTTCTCTTGGCAGGCACGTCATAACGGACTTCAGGCATTCCCTGGCGCACTTGACGGTGGAGAACTTGCTGACGATGAAGTCATGGATCAACGAGCCCTCCCTCCTGGACTTCCCTGTCAGCCGACATGGGACGGTGGCTAAAGAGTTTGCTGATGAGGAGGACCGCATCAATGAGCTGAGGCGCAAAGCAAAGGAAGCCAACTTGGTGGGAGCAGCGGCAGAGGAGTTAGAGGGGCTTAGCATTTTTGTGAATGATGAGGATGAGGAGGAGGAGGCCGAGGGAGAAGGAGGAGGTGACGACAATGGTGATGAGGATGTCATGGAGCTGAATTGACTTAGATTTCATTCAAACCATTTTTTCTCAATGTTTCAGTTTCTCCATATTTCAGTTTCTCCATGTTTTGGCTTGTCCATGGTTCAACTTCTCCATGTTTCAGTTGAACATGTGCGTATGCAGAGCCATTGCAACATGAGGTGTCTGTGACTGCAGTAGTCTGCTATAGGAGTTGAAGAACTATGTGAATATATTAATGTGTAGTTGCTATTGCCTGCGTTTTAGACACCATCATTCTGAATAGTCAGCACAATATTGTACTTGAGAATAGACCAGGTACATGACTTAACTTGCAGCACATGTACTTGCTGCAATTTCCTCAACATGTGCTTACATGTAGACTATAAAACTGACATGTTCATAACTCTGAACTCATTACATATGACATGGTTCAGCTAGGCTGGGCCATACCAATGCATGTGCCAAATAATGGGTTGAGTGGCTCTTAGTGTGGAGATAATGGAGCAGTATGAAGTGCCTAAAAATGCTTTTATGAATTTTACGCATCTCTCTTTGCTCAAATGTGGAAGCTAGTGCTTGAGATACATGGATCCTCGCGATCCGCGGATCAAACTGGATCCGCGGATCCAGATCCGGATCCACGGATCCGGATCCAGCCCTGGATCTGGCTCCGCGGGTCCAGATCCACTCTAGGAACCGCGGATCTGATCCGGTGTGCAGCCTTAGGTGAGCGGCAGGCGGCGTCTGACGTCTGTGGGCGACGACGCAAGCGGCAACGTCACCTAGGTGTAGTGACTGGCACCACCAGTAGCAGCAGGCAGAAGCAGCAGCTCGCAGCAGCCCGCAACAGTAGTAGCTCGCACTAGCAGCAGCAGCAGCAGCGCGTAGTAGTGGCAGCAACGCGTAGCAGCAGCCCTCAGCAGTAGCTCGCAGCGGTAGCAGGCAACAGCCGCAGCACACAGTAGCTACAGCAGCGTGCAGCAGCAGCAGCGGGCTGCAGCAGCTGCTACAACGAGCAACAGCAGCGAGTAGCAGTTGGCAGCTGCCAGCCGCGACTGGTGCTGCTCGCTGCTCGCAGCGAGCAAGCAATGAGCAGCAGCCAGCTGCTGCCAGCGAGCAACAGCTCACTACTGCCAGGCGAGCAGGAGCCCGCGGCTCGCAGTAGACAGTGGGCTGCTGCCCGCTGTGACAAGGAAAAAAAAGAAAACAAAAAAAGGGCAACAAAAAAATCCCCCACCCCCAGCTCGTTGCAGCAGCCCGCGGCTGCAGCGAGTAGCTACTGCAGCAGCAGCAGCAGTAGCAGCAGCAACAGTAGCAGCAGCAACAACAACAACAGTAGTAGCAGCAGCGGCTGCAGCAGCATCAGCACCAACAGCAGCAACGGCGGCCCCAACATCCGCCGCTGCTGACGTGAGCACCCCTCTGCTGACGTCACTGCTGATGTCACTACCGACGTCATCAACACACAAAAAAAGAAGAGGGGGAAAAGGGGAAAGGGGGAAGGCCAAAGGGGTGGGTAGGCTCCCCATTACCCCAATCTCCTCCTGACATCAGCAACACAAAGACCAAAAAAAAAACAAGGGACACTAAGACATGGCTGGTAGTCTGGGCGAGGAGGGGTCCTCCTCTGGTGGGGGGACCCGTACCCCTCCTTTCTTGCGACGATTGCTGTAGCAGCAGCAGCACCCACCGCCACTGCAGCAGCAGGAACCGCTGCCGCCGCAGGAGCAGTAGCTGCCACCACTGCAGCAGAAGGAGTAGCCGCCGCCGCCACGGCAACAGCAGCTGCCGCCGCCGCACCAGCAGCAGCCGAATCAGCAGCAACAGCAGCCGCCGCCGCCTCAACAGCAGCAGCCGCCACCGTTGCAACAGCAGCAGCCGCCGCCTCTACAGCAGCAGCCGCCGCCGTTGCAGTAGCAGCAGCCGCCGCCCATACAGCAACAGCCACCGCTGCTACAGCAGCAGCAGCTGCCGCCCATACAGCAACAGCCACCGCTGCTGCAGCAGCAGTAGCTGCCGCCCCTACAACAGTAGCAGTAGCAGCAGCAGCAGCTCACTGGTAACGTTGGAGGCAACCCTGACCCACTAGCTGCTCTTCAGCAACAACTTTCCGCCTTGACACAGCAACTTGCAACGCTACAGCCAGACGCCTCCCAAACCGCCACCAGCGCTGCCGTCGTTCATCCCTTCAGGGCACGCTAGCCCCGCTGTGCCCGACGCCACGTACTACCTAGCACAGCAGCAGACTCAGCGCCAACGGGAGATAGTGACCTCCGTCCTTGGCCCCACTCTGGGTGTTGGCCGTAGGCAGAAGGACTTTGAGACACCGTCGCCGCCGCTTCAGGTCGGCGACCAGTTCCGGAGCTGGGAGCTCAGCTTCCGGATCCGGGCACAGGGTGAGGGTCTGTGGGCCTACTACACCCTCCCTTACGACTCCACCCAGGCCGGTCAGCTATATGACGCTGGTCGCGCCGTCTGCGCCCTTGTACCAGTCGCCCCCCCAGCTTCCCGCCTTGCCCTGGAGCCCTTCCTCGGCGACTTCACCGCTAGCGACATCCTAGACCCTTCAGCCGCATGGCACGTCCTCACCAGACCCCATCGCCTGTCCAGCGATGCTGAGATCAGCCGTCTGCTCCGGGAGTTCAACTCCCTGCACATGGGGGAGACCGAGACGGTCACTGCCTACTGGCAGCGGGCGAAGGACATCCACCGTCGACTCAGCAAATTTGCTCCGCCCCCTCTGTCCGCGTTCCTCACCATGAAGCGCGGCGCCACCAGCGCATACGCGGACGTCTTCATCCACTACCCTCAGGACGTACTCTCCACCATGGAGGTCCAGCGCACTCTCATGCCCTGGGCATATGAGCTCTTCCCCCGCATTGAGGAAGCTCGCCAGGAGTCCCAGCTCCATCGCGCGGAGGCCCTTGCATCCCCTGCCATTGCCGCCCCTCCCGTTGCCTCCGTGGTTGTTGCCTCCCCCGTTGTAGCTACCCCATCGTCCTCGGGGAAGAAGAAGAAAAGTCGGAACAAGAAGGGCAAGGGTCCATCGCAACAACATCAGCAACAGTCATCGACTGGTTCTAATGGTAGTGGCTCGGTCTGCCACAACTGTGGCCAGCCCGGGCACGGGTGGTACACGTGCCCTCTCCCGACGGATGAGGCCTGTATCATCGCCACCATGCGACGCCAGCGGGAGCACCGCCTTGCCTCTGCCGCCGTCGCTGCTACTGGTATTGCCACTCCGACCTCGTCCAGCAGCTCTGCCACTCCGACAACTCCGCCTGTCCTGAAGACACCCGCACCGCAGCAGTACTACCCACAGCCGTCGGCACCTCCGCTTCCTTCGCTGGCTCAGCCCTCCTACTACCTGGGCTCCGGCGCTGTCACTCCGCATTCCGTCTACACTCCTGAGCCGTCATCTTGAGAGCGTCAGCTGGAGCAGTTCATTGTGCTCCAACTTGGCCTCCCTCGCCCTCCTCCCCAGGGAAGTGCGAGTTGCGTCACCTCCTTCCCTCTGGCCCATCCCAACATGACTGAGACTGAGCTGCGGTCGTGTCCCGTTCCCTCGTCTGTCTCGTCGTCTCCTATGATCTCCCCCACCCCACTCCTTGACGACATTGCATGGCTTGACGACTGGCAGCCTCGTTTCGCGCCTCCTTCTACCGTGTCCACGTCCCTCGCTTGCTGCCATGTGACCGTGACTGATCTGGCGACCCCTGTCCAGGACCCTGCTGAGACCTGGATCATCGACTCCGGGGCCACGCATCACATGACGGCCTCTTGTGAGGCCTTCAGTATGCTCGGTCCTGTCGGTGATGTCCTCGGTGTTCGAACGGGCTTCGGAAAGGTATTGCCTGTTCGTGGGATAGGCGTCATTCGTTTTCGTGGTCTGGCCGGTGACGTCTTTCTCACCGATGTTCTCTTCGTCCCTGGTCTCGAGCTCAGCCTCCTATCCGTGATTGCCCTTGACTGCATGAGCATGGACATTGTGCACTCACGTGGTGTCGGCACTGTGTCGTTGCGTCCGTCGGGTCTTGTCGTACTGCACGCCACCGCCTGTGGCAACTTGTGGCACGTTCCCCGCCTCTCCTCCTCCCCTCCCGTCTCCTCCCCGTCGGCTGCGACCGGTCATGTGTTAGTTACCAGCACGCTTTCTCCGCAGCACACCTGCCTCTTGCACCGCTGCCTTTGCCACGTTCACTTTGGTGCANCTATCCGTGATTGCCCTTGACTGCATGAGCATGGACATTGTGCACTCACGTGGTGTCGGCACTGTGTCGTTGCGTCCGTCGGGTCTTGTCGTACTGCACGCCACCGCCTGTGGCAACTTGTGGCACGTTCCCCGCCTCTCCTCCTCCCCTCCCGTCTCCTCCCCGTCGGCTGCGACCGGTCATGTGTTAGTTACCAGCACGCTTTCTCCGCAGCACACCTGCCTCTTGCACCGCTGCCTTTGCCACGTTCACTTTGGTGCAGTAGAAAGCATGCTCCGCACCCAGCCGGCCAAGGGCCTTGATCCGGAGACTTTCCTTCTCCCGTGCCCCACTGAGTGCATTGATTGCGCTTAGGGGAAGATGCACCGGTCTACGTACCCCCTATCTTCCTCCCGTGCGTCCGCCCCCCTCGACCTTGTCCACTCGGACATCATGGACCCTCTCCCCACCGAGTCCGACGGTGTGCATGGCCACTATGTCCTCACTCTTACGGACGACTACTCTGGCTACCGTTGGGTCTTCTGCCTCCGGCAGAAGAGCGATGTCGCCCGAACCATTCAGGATTGGCTTGTCCTCGTGGAGCGCGAGTGTGTCCGCCCCCTTCGCCGCTTTCGCTCCGATTGTGGTGGCGAGTACCTGGGTGAGGCCACGACGTTTCTCGCCTTCCGCGGTATCCGCCATGAGACGTCTGCGCCCTACACACCCGCCCAGAACGGCGTCTCTGAGCGGTGAAACCGTACCATGGCCGACGCCGTCCGCACCATGCAGGTCGAGTCCGGTCTCTTCGATGGCTTCTATTTTGAAGCCATGGCCTACATGACATGGGTATGGAACCGGGATCCCAACGGTCCCCTTCCCCGCTAGTCCACGCCCTATCAGCACTGGTGCGGTTGGCGTGCTGACCTCCGCCCGGCTCGCGTCTGGGGCTGCGTAGCCGTTGTGTGGCTGCCCGCCCCATAGCAAGGTGGCAAGCTCGCCCTTTGCAAATGCCTGTGTACCTTTCTCGGTGTATCTCGTCAGTCCAAGGCCTGGCGCTTCTAGGACCCATCTCGACACTGCATCGTCGAGTCCCGCGATACCCTCTTCTTTGAGGACCTATTTCCCCGCGACCTCATCCGCTCCAGCTGGTCCGTGTCCCTCCCGTCGCGTGGGGGAGTGGTGAGTCCGTCCTCCGTCCTGTCGCTTCCGGGTGACACATCACTCCGTCCCTCTGAGCCGGCAGTCCCAGTCGCGTCCGCTGGTCCCTCCGGGCCGACAGCCCCAGCAGCGTCCGCAGGCCCCTCCGAGCCAGTTGCTCCAGTCGCGTCTACTGGCCCCTCCGGGCCAGCAGCCCCAGTCGCGTCCGCTGGTCCCTCCGGGTCGGCAGCCCCAATCGCGTCCGCTGGCCCCTCCGGGCCGGCAGCCCCAGTCGCGTCCGCTGGCCCCTCCGGGCCGGCAGCCCCAGTCGCGTCCGCAGGCCCCTCCGAGCCAGTTGCTCCAGTCGCGTCTACTGGCCCCTCCGGGCCTGCAGGCCCAGTCGCGTCCGCTGGCCCCTCCGGGCCGGCAGCCCCAGTCGCGTCCGCTGGCCCCTCCGGGCCGGCAGCCCCAGTCGCGTCCGCTGGCCCCTCCGGGCCGGCAGCCCTAGTCACGTCCGCCGGCTCCTCCGAGCCAGCTGCCCCAGTCGCGTCTACTGTCCCCTCCGGGCCGGCAGCCCTAGTCGCGTCCGCTGGCCCCTCTTGGCCGATAGCCCCAGTCGCGTCCGCTGGCCCCTCTGGGCCGGCAGGCCCAGTCGCTTCCGATGGCCACTCTGGGCCGACGGCCCAAGTCGTGTCCGCTGGCCCCTCCGGGCCAGCAGTCCCAGTCGCATCTGCTGGCCCCTCCGGGCCAGCAATCCTAGTCGCATCCGCTGGCCCCTCCGGGCCACCAGCCCCAGTCGTGTCTGCTTGCTCCTCCAAACCAGTAGCCCCGTCCGCCTCCGTCAGCCCGTTGGACTCAGCACCATCCTCTGCGCGACCGCGCTTCACACTTGGCCCAAGCGGCAGCCTCCGACCTCGACCGACTGTGAGCGCGCAGACCATCGCTCCCCGTCCCATGGCACCTCGACCCCCTGTGGCTCCACGTGCCTCCTCCACTCCCACGGTCGTGAGTGGGGACCCTGGCACAAAGGCCCTCGGCCTGACTTCTTCTGCCATCATCGCAGACCTTCACCCGGGCTCTGCATTGGGGTACGGCATGCTTCATCACGAGCATCGGCATGCTGTTGTGGCTGCACTCCCACGCATCCCACCTGGGGCTCGTGATATACACGCCCTCTCAATCCGGTCCACAGCGCGCCCAGAGGACCCTTCCACCCTACGCGAGGCTCGAGCCTCCCCTGAGGCCACACATAGGGATGCTCCCTGTGCCGAGAAGCTCGCTGCTATCCGACCACACCATGTGTATGACCTCGTCGACCTCCCTCCAGGTCGGAATGCTATTGGTGCCAAGTGGGTCTTTCGACGTAAGTGGAAGCCTGACGGATCCTTGGACAAGTACAAGGCCCGTCTCACAGCAAAGGGGTTTGCTCAGGTCCCTGGGGTCGATTACGACTGGATCTTTGTCCCAGTTGGCCGGTTCTCCACCAGCTGAGCGCTCTTCAGCCTGGTTGCCCAGCATGAGTGGGAGCTGTATCAGATGGACATGAGCAACAAAGTCCTCCATGGCTCACTGGAGGGTGAGGAGCTCTACATGACGCAGCCCCCAGGTTTCGACGACGGCATTGGGAGAGTTTGGCAGCTGCGGAAGGCCCTCTATGGCTTGAAGCAGTCGCCTCGGTGCTGGAACCAGGAGATCAGCAGTATGCTTTTCTGTGGCGGCCTCCAGCGCAACACCGCTGACCCCGCACTGTTCGTCAGCACGCGAGGTCAGACCTTCACCACGGTTCTGGTCTACGTCGACGATCTCCTCATTGCGTCGCCAGACGCGGCAGCCATCCAGCGCGTCAAGGACCCGCTGCACGTCGCCTACCAGATGAAGGATCTCGGGTCTGCCCGAGTCTTCCTTGGCATGGAGCTCGAGCATGATCACTCCCAGGGCATCCTGCACGTCCACCAGGCTGCCTATGTGCAGACCCTATCCACTCGCTTCGCCGAGGACTTGCCATGCGTACCTAGCGCATCCTCACCCATGTCACCCGATGGCCAAGTGAAGCTGAAAAGTCACGACCCAGCTGTTGTGGGGGAGCCCGTTGATGTGACCACGTATCTGTGAGTCATCGGGTCATTGATGTTCCTGGCGACGACGACGCATCCAGACATCGCGTTCACCGTCAGTCTCCTGGCCCAGTTCTCTCAGGAGCCGCGTCACCTCCACTTTGAGGCCGCGATCCGATTACTGCGCTATGTCATCTCGACCCCTCGGCGAGGTCTCATGTTCCGCCGTCAGTCGTCCATCGTCGCAGTGGGCTACACCGACAGTGACTGGGCCGGCAGTCCAGACGGCAAGAGTCGCACTGGCTGGATTTTTTTGGTCGGGGGCACAGCTGTGTCTTGGCGTAGTGGCAAGCAGGGGTGCATTGCACGCAGCACTACTGAGGCTGAGTACGTGGCCCTTGGCTTAGGCGTGTGTGAGAGTGTGTGGTTGCGTCGTCTGCTGTCCGTGTTGCGTCAGTCTGTCGCATCCATCACCCTGTATTGTGACAATGAGAGTGCCATGGCCATCGCCGACAATGACGGTGTGCATCACACACGTACAAAGGAAATCAATGTTGAGTATCACTATGTACGTTTGTTGTTGCATGACGGCAGCATCAGCATCGTATGGGTTGAGACAGCACAACAACTGGCTGACTTCCTGACCAAGGCACTGAAGAGGGACTCGTTCAAGAAGGTTGTGAGTTCAGTTGGCGTGCGTCCGTGAGTCATCCTCTTTGTCTTTGCCTGCGTCCCTGCGTACCTTGGGTGAGTCTGGATGTTGATCGTTTCTCTGCCCGTCCATGTACACTATGCCTGTGAGTCATGGGGGAGTGTTGGTTTTTGCACATCCCTCATTGTGCTCTGTTGTGTCCTCCCGACTTGTGTACATCGGCGTGCAGATGACTGACGGCGAGACTCGACGCTGATGGAGTGTCATCCAGTGGAGCCGACGCACACAAAGGTCTACTCGCAGCTCGCTGGAGCCTCCTCTCTCCAGCGACGTGCTAAGCTCCATTGGCAGGCCTCCTCGGCAGTTGTGCCGCTGGCAGTCACCGCCACCGCAAATTGCTGTCTGCATGCGTTTAGCGTGTCCCGTTGCATCTTCGTCGTCATGTTCTGCCTAGGGTCCGTGTTGCGTGCTGCATGGTCCTGTTCAGCGTCACAGACCACCGTAGGCACTGCCTGGGTTCGGGCAGCCATAACTCTTTGCTACTATTTTTCTAGACGATTCTGACCGCACGACTGCGTTCGCAACGTCGGTATTATGGTATGGTCCAGTTTTCAGGCAAAACGGACGACGCACGGGTTTTGGGCTGTCGGGCGTCTGGCAGGGCTCACCGAGAAAACCCTGCCTGCCAGAAAATAGGTCCAGAGCTATTTTATGATTGGCTGGTTAGTTGAGTAACAACTTCTACACTAGTGGGGGGGGGGGCAAGAACTTGGAGGGGTCTCCCATTGTTGTTCATTCTTCATTCCTAATCAGTTACTATTAGTGTTTCAGCTGCTTTCTGGCGCTAACTCTGGCGCGCGCGTTTGTGAGTAACAAACCGAGAGCTTCCAGACACTCTACAGCAGCAGACTGAGGGGGCAGCTGACTTAAGCAACGAGCGTGGAAGCCCGTACGCTGCATCAACAACGCTGCTGCCCCAACCTGCTGCATAGACTTTCCTTTTCATCAGACGGTGGACACGCAATGCAAAGACATGCAAATCGGGCTCATGGCCAGTCCGCCGGAAAAACTCCTGCAGGCTGTAGAAAAACAGTAGGGAGTCCCGGCAGTGTCCGGGGCTCTGGAACGGTAGTCGGCCAGCTCCAAGCTAGCAGTCCGTTGCCCGTCGTTCCTCCGATGTCACCAGGGCCCGCCTCAGGGATCTGTCATGTCATAGCTCCTGGGTAAGTCCTTGGACGATCCGGAGTCCCGTCGGGTCGTCACGATCTCCAATGCGGCCACCGATCACCATCAGCTCCAGGTGCACCCGTAGCTGCCACGGTTGGGGCTCATGATGGGTGGAAGCCACACATGCCAACACTCCCTCTGGCTGACACACCCGTCAAGGCCATAATGGCTGAGCAATGACAAGACAGGATGGCTGGGGAAACCAATCATGGCAAGCACTGATCAAGCATGCCACAGCACAAGGTCTTCTCGTTACAATGGTGCATCCCACCAAGTACCCGGGTCTCGACCATGCACGAAGGCAATCACACACACATGTCAAACATCATGCAAGAGAGAAAAAGAAACAAGGTCTCCTCGTGACTTTGGAAAATGTCTCCGGTTATCCGGGTCTCGACCACATCATGCATGGATCACACATAGCACATGAGGTGAATGGGTCTCCACATCACACCGGTGGAACTCACCAAGTGTGCGGGTCTAGACCAGCATAACCTCAATCACAACATCGTGCCACCTCCAAGCAAACTCGCTGTCCTCACAAGAGTGTCAGGCCAAAGCCCACACACCAACACTCCCCGTGGGCTGCACACGCTAACAGTACGGCTCCCCCATGGCCACATAACCCTGCACAACAATAGCAATGGCGACAGCGATGCTGGTGAGATGTGCGCGCACATAGCCTCACCCTACGGTGTCGTCACCGCAGTCGTCGTCATCACCACTGTAGTCGCCACTATTGTCGTCACCTGGTGCTGCGACAAGGGCAGAGCTGAGGGCCTCCTCCAACTGTATCGCCTCCCGTATGCATGCCAGCTGCTGTGCTGCATGCTGCCACACGGACTGCGCTGCGTCAAGACGCGTGTGCAGTTCGTCGAGCTCTACTGCGGCAGCCTGCCGGCCAGCTGCATCTACGGCGTGCAGGCGGTCAGTCGCGGAATGAATCTGATGGTGGACCTCCATCATGTGCGCGTCGGCGCGAGTCACTGCCTCCTGCATCCTCGTCTCCTCGTCGCGTAGGAAGCTCTCCACGCCAATAGGCGACTCAGCTGCTGCCTGATCACCAGCTGCTGGCAGGGGGTCGTCACCACT